>OZ022250.1:1420438-1433130 GCA_963978915.1 Caenorhabditis parvicauda | reverse complement strand
CCTACACTTGTCTTTAGTTAGGTATGTCAAAAAACATTTTTGATAACTCTTTCTAGATTCCAATTTTTCCATAGATTCTGTACTAACCAGCAGTTGTTAAAAAATCTCATATCCGGAACCTTTCGAATTTTATTCTAACAACTTGTATTTATTCAGTCTTTAAAATCATTTCTCTGAATGTTATATCTTTTTCCAGTGATTCAGTAACAAACACCATGGTCCTTGAGAATCAAATTTCCGGAAAAAAAAGAAAAAAAAAAAGGATTTTTTTGAAGTGATAGAAGATTTTTTCTTACGTTTTTTTGCGCAAAATCTCTGTAGACCTCGAAATCTACTTCAATCCAATCAAAAATATGGAAACTCCTGCAGCATATGAAAAACAACTTATATTCATTTTGTTTCTCTTCCCATCTTGAGCTAAACTACCTCAAATGACGTGACGGCTGAACTTCAAGGCTCAACTTCCCTCATCCCAAATCGGAAGTTTATAATTGCCAAGGAGAAAAAAGCGAAGCACTTTCTTCTGCTAACCAATTATTATTACTTCAATGAAAGCGGCCATCATTGAAAGTTCTCAATACAAAGGATTCACCGCGCACACTACGGATGGTGGTGAACGGACCATCACCCTTCACCAAGCAATTGGCCACCATTGTACTGCCAATTTCTGACACTTCTCTTTGCGCGCGCGCACCCTACGTTGATGAAGCGAGGCGTAGTACTTTTACGTAAAGATGAATTCTGGATTCAATCTCTCTCTCTCTCTCTCTCTCTCTCTCTCTCATCTCTCTCCTTCTCATCCTCTCTCTCTCTCTCTCTCTCTCTCTCTCTCTCTCCTCCTCCTCTCTCTCTCTCTCTCTCTATCTATCTATCTCTCTCTTTCTCTCTCTCTTCCTCTCTTTCTCTCTCTCTTCCTCTCTCCCTCTATCTCTCTCTCTCTCTCTTCTCATTCTCAAAAACAGTTCTCCTTCTCTCTCTCTCTCTCTATCCTCTCTCTCTCTCTCTCTCTCGACATTTTTCCACCCACCAAAACTCAACCCGTCACCCGATCCCCACCATCTAATGAACAAATTCTCATTACGATGTCTTCGAATTACCCTACGTTTTATAGTTGTCATATAAGGTCTACTCTTCCAGACCCCACCATGGAAAGTTCTCAAAAATGAAGTGAGTTAGGAGGCTAACTCAATTGACTCTCTCTTCGAAACTGATTTCCGTCCAATTGTCGCAACAAAACATGTTTTCACCCGTCTCTCTTAAATGATGTTTGTTTGGAATAACTCTGATTTTTTTTCTCTTTTCTGCTTTAATTCCGAGTTTTTCTTTAATTAAAATATTAGAAACTGAAAAATTTCAATTTTTAAGGTGCGCAAAATGTTGAAATTTAGCTCGCAGATGTTAATTTTTTATAAAGTTAGGGATAAACGCGTATCGTTTTCACTTTATCCATGTTTCTGGAGATGCACAAAAATTGGAGAGCTGTGAAAAGAATAGTTTTAGAAATTTCTTCTTATGACTTTTTCAAGCTGCGTGTAAGAAATCAATGTTAGTGGATAGTGTTCCAAAAAAGTTTTTGAAAAAAAAACAATCAACCTGAAGCACATATCTAGCAAAAAGTCTGACCCGATTTCAAACGCGCGCTAGTCGCATTTTTGTAAAATGAGTACGGTAGGGAGGTCGGGACTCTCACAACGAACAGTTAGATATTTGTGGATTTAAATTATTATTCTTACTTTCAGTCCATTGAAATTAAATGCGCGTTACTTAAATCGTTCTTGTATTTCAAGGCGAAACTGCTACGGTACTAAGTAACCGATTTACGGAGGTCAGACTTTTTTAAACAGGTAAGAGGAAGCTATGTGTGAAGAAATATTTGAAACTTTAATGAAAATCGATGAATTTCCGCAAAAACAGAAGATAAGCAAACGGAACCATCAAAGTATATTTGAAATTCCTGTTTTCTTGGAAAAACAAGAGTCAGTTTCAAAGCTTCAACAACGTCTAGACTAGTCACTTAAGCTTGACCCAGGAATCATCTGATCAAGACTATATTTTTCCTCACTTCCTGTTTTGGCTGAAGTTATTATTGTCATGCGCAGATTTTCAAATTGTAGCTTCTCTTTCTCTCCTCTCTCTCTCTCTCGCTCGGTGTCTCTTTCTCTCTCTCTCTCTCATCCTCATCTTTTTTTTTCTCTCTCTCTCTCGCTCGGTCTCCTCTTTCTCTCTCTCTCTCTCTCTCTCATCTCTCTCTCTCTCTCATCCTCTCTCTCTCACTCTCTCTCTCTCTCTCTCTCTCTTTTTTTCTCTCTCTCTCTCGCTCGGTCTCTCTTTCTCTCTCTCTCTCTCTCTCTCTTTCTCTCTCTCTCTTCTCTCTCTCTCTCTCTCTCTTCCCCCTATCTCTCTCTCTCTCTCTCTCTCATCTCTCTCTCTCTCTCTCTCACTTTCTCTCTTTCTCTCTATCTATCTCTCTCTCTCTCTCCCTCCCGTTCCCCTCAAAATCATTCTTAACACAATTGACCCCACTACCACTGCGAGTTCATGATTCAACAGACATTTTTTCAGAATGCTCCGGCTCGCACTCCTTCTTATCTTCCTACCGATCTCTGTTTTCACTATCGAATGTTATTCTGGTAGTCAGCTTCAAGTAATCGATTGCCCATCGTTGTCATGTATCAAGCAGACGTTGGGATTGGATACGGTACTTTTCATTCACCGAGAATATAATAATGTCCTGTTAGAAAAGCAATTCTCTTTGGAAACTTGACAAATTCACAAAGTGCGGGTTACTTCACGGATGTAGAAATGTTACTAAACGGAAGTAGAATTTTTGAACGAAATGCGGAAAGCGAAAGAGCAAAAAAATCGGAAAAACCCAGAAATATTGTACGTCTTCTCCAGTTCATTCTCAATTTTTTTGAATACTAAAGACGATGATGATATAACTTCGGTGTCAGTGAGGTAGTAGTCAAAATTTCTTGAAATTGTTATTTTAATGTTATTGATTATCAACCAGAGTTGCACGGAAGTAAAAATTTTCAAAACGGAAGTCGGAAGTCGGAAGTGAATTTTTTAAACGGAAGTCGGAAGTCGGAAGTAGAATTTTTTAAACGGAAGTCGGAAGTCGGAAGTAGAATTTTTGAAACGGAAGTCGGAAGTCGGAAGTGAATTTTTTAAACGGAAGTCGGAAGTCGGAAGTAGAATTTGTTAAACGGAAGTCGGAAGTGAAATTTTTTTCACGGGAGTCGGAATTCCGTGCAACCTTGGTATCTACATCTTATTGTTATAGGTAGTTTTCCACCGAAAACAATCATTTTTTGTTGCCCTTAAAATTCATTTTCCAGGTCCGCTACTGCGATGGGACCGGAGTCTCGTCAATCTGTCAGACCTATCGTATCATCGAGACATGTGATACCATACCCAACCTCGGTTACATCTGTTGCTGCACTGGAGACCTTTGCAACAGTTCTGTCAGCTATGGGTTTAGTGGTGCTTTTCTTAGCTTACTTTTTTATTTCATTTGGTGATTTTATATAATTTTTTCGATTCGATTGAGAGAGGGATAGTTTTTGTTGCTGGAAATTTTCGGTTTTTGGAAAGTATTGATTTTCTCGGTGAAAAAATCAAAAATTCAATTTTCATTCGATCATTTTCAAAATGCACTTTGCCATAATGACAAAATAATGGATAATGGAAAGAACAGTGCATACAGCACAACTTTTGGGACGACAAAATGCGTACAATCATTCAACTTCATTTTTCATTTATGCACATATCTTCCTCTACCTGTAAAAAAGTCTGACCTCCGTAAATCGGTTACTTAGTTACCGTAGCAGTTCGCTTTGAAATACAAGAACGATTAAGTAATGCGCCTTTAATTTCAATGAACTGAAAGTAAGAATAATAATTTGAATCCACAAAGATCTAACTGTTCGTTGTGAGAGTCCCGACCCTACCGTACTCATTTTACAAAAATGCGACAGCCGCGAGTTTGAAATCGGTCAGACTTTTTGCTAGATATGTGTTTATGTTCCAATGAAAAAATTCTCCATTTTCACCAGAATTGCTATCAACAAAGAAATAGTGCATACACCAAACCTCCCTCACGACAACATACGTACAATACACTCCCCCCATCCCCACTGATGTAGTGTTCATCATAATATCGATTGTTAACTTCGGGTAATAAGCTCAAATAAATTTATTTTGTGAATACCCATATTCATGTGAACAATTTTACGTCAAACTGAGATTTTAGAATCCGGCAGGAACCTGGTCGGTCATTCTCCTGTAATCTCCACATGCGTGGATACCGTCGGGCCTGGAAAATCATATTTATGATTTTTTTCCCAAACTTGGATAGATAGATAGTTCATTCCCGGAAGGCGACAGTAAAAGATCTATTCTTATGAAGAAAGGCTATTTGGTCACACTGTCTTTCCGCGGCCTTTTCTCAGCTCATAGGAGTCGGATCAGAACGGTGAAAACACCATCGGATAGGTTCTGTTGAAGCGGAGATGCGCATCCACTTTTTAATTTGATCAGACCGCGCGCTGCTGCGCGGCACGGATTTCCTTAGTTTTGAAATTCAAACGTGTCCTCAACGTGATCCATTTATCGCCTAGCATTTTAATTTTTAAAAATGGAGCTTTTAGGAAGTTCCAAGTTGTCCGAAAGTTCACGTTTTTATTGAAAACGTTCGTTCTCTTTTTCATTCTTTGTTTCGAGTATAAAAGCTGCATTCGAAAAAGTAAACTGTGGGGCGCGAAGCGCCCTCGAAGAGTGCTTGTATTAAAAAAGGAGAAAAAATATATGTGTTAAATTGTGTAAAATTCGTTAAGTCATAAAATTAAGGAACTTGTAAGAGTTGAGATCAAAATCAAATACTCAACTGGAACATCTAGATTTTTGAAAAAAAGTCTACAGAAAAACACAAATAAATGGAGAGTTACAAAAAATTGAAGATTTAAGTTTTTTGGAAAAAATATTCCATAACTTTTACGAGTATCAAAAAAATTAGGAAAAAAATATACTTTGAGTAAATCAAGTTTGTACTCCTGCTCAGATGATTGAAAGAAAAAATTTTGAATCATGATTTTTTTGTTTTTTTTTTCGAAAACTATTTCTTTTTACGTCAATATTCTAGCTTTATTCGAGATGCTATGTAAATCTTTTCCGTTCAAAAAATTATTTTATTCCCAGGTTTTTCCAATTCAAAATTCTCAATCGATAAAGAAGCAAATCTCCTTTTCAAAAAATTCTAATTTGAAAAAAAATTTCACTTCATTTGAACCTATGTTGAAAAGTGATAAAAAGAGCTTACCTAACATCAACTCCCTGGATAATACCCTCGAAACCTGTGGTGTTCCTAAACTTCTGCAAATACTGTGTCTCCAGAATTTCCTTCAGGTCCTGAATCAATAAATTTGCAACGTGACCAGACTGTTAACCTACTGTTGGGAACTGGTCATCTAGCTGGGTAATGTCGGGTGTGAACTGATTATGAATCATCGGAGCATCGATTGCTCGTTTGATAGTGTCGTTGAAGAGGAGAGTTCGAACAACTGCCTGAATCAAATTTTCTTGGCCTTCTCTTCTTTAATTTCATTTTTTAGTTGGGTAAAACTTCGATGACTAACATGGGAATTCTCAGAGTAGTCTCTTAGTTTTTTCAAACATGCGGAAAACGATAAAACCGCTCTCGAAAGTTGTTTCGCCGTCGAAAATCTGAAATCAAGCGGACTGCATATCTATTGGTTCAACTAACGACTTTTTGTTATTTTCAATGAATGGAATGAGTTGATTTATTTTCCAGGTTTTTGAAGCAGGTGAAGCAAGTTAACATTACTCCAAAATTTTGGGCGAATCGGCAATGGACCGTGAATGGTCGATAGATGGACTAAGCGACAGATGGACCGGATCGATATTGAATTGTATTTTTACAGGACCTGGACCGGGAATGGTCGACAGATGGACCGGATCGGCATTGGATCGTTTTTGGACCATTTTTGGACCGTTTTTGGACCAGCGGTCGACCCGAAAAATTAGAGTTACTTGATCTGCCGCTTCAAAGGTCAACTTTGTTGTCCTGTCAGGTTATTATTATTCTTCTGTATAAAGTCCCAAACTACAAAACTGGTGTCAAACTACAGAACACTTGCCTTAGCTGTGGCAGAGATGATCTTGGAACCTCCAGATCCGCCGATAACCATTCTGACCTTCTTCGTCTCGTGGTCGTAGATGACCATGGGCGTCATACTGCTCATCGGCCTTTTTCCTGGCGAGATAAAATTCGTTTCGCTTGGAGCGAATCCAAAACTGCAACGGAAAGTTGTCTACTCTGATTACTTCAATTTAAGCTTGAATTATGTACACAAGTAGAATCCAAACATGCTAGTTTCAGTTCAGGAAAATGGAATACCAACCCATTCTCCTGCCCAGGAGTACTGAAATCGTCCATCTCATCGTTCCACAGAATTCCGTACTCGGTTGATTCGACTGCAGCGCCAAACCATCTGTTGATGGTAGTAGTTGAAGAAACAGCGTTACCGTACTGATCAAGGACTGACACATGGGAGGTTCCGTGATCTGGCGGCTGGAAAAGTACAGTAGGTTAGTCTGCAGTGTTTTTGGAAGAGTGAGAAAATTGGTTCAGCTTCAACTGGTTCTTTAGAAAAACTTATTTTCGGAAATTGACTCTCAACGACTTGATAACAGAAAAGTTACAGAAACAACTACACTGTGTAAAGAAATAATAGCAAACGCCACTTTTTTTTTAAATAACTCGACAAGTTCTGAGTATTATGAAAAATTCAAGAACAAAAGTTGTTAAGGACACTAGGCATCGGAATAAAAAACCATATCTGAAATTTTTTCAATTTTCTGACCTTTAGTTTATCATTATCCACAAGCAGGTAGTCCTCGCTACGCTCAGAGCCCCTTTTTTTCTTTTTCCATTACAAAATCACATATTCAGACTTTTAATTGAAAAAAAAGGTTTTTAGAGGCAAGGTCTTTGCTCTCTTTACTTCTATCTCTCTATCTCTCTCTCTCTTTCTCTTTCTCTCTCTCTATCTCTCTCTCTCTCTTTCTCTCTTTCTCTCTCTCTCTCTCTCTCTCTCTCTCTCTCTCTCCCCCTCTCTCTCTTAAAATCTAATGCAAACACTAATGCAAGTTTGGCTAGAACTAATGCAACAACCTGCGAGGGTCCCCAGTGGTCACACATGAAGCGCTAGCAAAAAATGTGCGACGGTGACCAAGTGGTTGACGCGTCCGATCGTTACTCGCTCAACGCTCGTTCGAATCCCGTCAACCACCCGGCCATTTTTGCACAACCCTTCCTCCCCCCCTCCCATCCCCGTAAATCGACACATAAATGGATCACCCAAAAAATCGGCCTCACGAAAAAGGGGGCGGTCCCCTTGTTCTATTATTAATATGATCTTAAAATGTCGAAAAAAGTGATCAATCGGTCTTGATTTTGTAGGATTCCAGAAAAAAATCAGGAGTCAGAAAATTGAAAAAAATTTCAGATATGGTTTTTCCTAGAGTTCGCTGGCTGGAAAGCAGGAACTACATTTTTTTTATTCCGATGCCTAGTGTCCTTAACAACTTTTGTTCTTTAAATTTTCATAATTCTCAGAACTTGTCGAGTTATTTCAAAAAACAAGTCGCGTTTGCTATTATTTCTTTACACAGTGTATAAGGAGAAAATCATCATTTTTTCCAGCTGAAAGTTTAATTTCTCCATTCTCTTTTCAATTAAATTTTTGTACTCTGATAAAATTGAGGCAGCTACTCCTGAGAAAAGTCAAACTTATGAACCAAAGAGTATTTTTTTACTGTGAACATGACATAGACAATATCGTACCTGGTACTGAGCGATCCCTCCGTAGTTCTTGGAATCTTGTGCGTATGGCTTCATTCTTTGAATTACCCAATCTGTGTACTCTTCAGTTGTCAGATTCTTAGCACGCTCTAATGCGTCCTTCACGAAGTCATGGTCTCCCAGGAGTGTTCTGGAATTTCTCTCTCTCTCTCTCTCTCTCTCTCTCTCTCTACCTCTCTCTCCCCCCTCTCTCTCTCTCCCTCTCTCTCCCTCTCTCCCTCTCTTTCTATCTCCCTCACCTCTGCGCATAGGCAAACTTCATAGCTTCAATGTACTTATGTAAAACCTCTGGTTCATTGTAGATATCGTGGTTTGAGCCTTCTGGATAGAGCTCTGAAACATCCAATGAAGTCGATTTTGAAAGGTTTCAAAATGATGATCTACACTGTGTAAAGAAATAATAGCAAACGCAAATTGTTTTTTGAAATAACTCGACAAGTTCTGAGAATTATGAAAACTTTAAGAACAAAAGTTGTTAAGGGCACTAAGCCACAATTTTTCTGGAAATTTCATCCAGATTCGTCACCAGATTCCAGAGTTATGCACGTTTGCTATTATTTCTTTACACAGTGTATTATAAAGTTATTTCCTATTTTCCCATATTTACAGTGAAGGAAAATGTCTCTTCCAACAACATTTCACCGGTCATATCTTTATGGCCGATACTCACTGGAAAGATGAAACACAATCTTTCTTTCTTCAGCCGCATGAACCCTAGTCAGTTCTGATTGGTTTTTCAAAACTCACTGCTCATAGTTGAAATAATCAGTTGAGTGACTGAGAACGACGATGGTGGAGGACCACCACACATAGTGAGGTTCTCACGGAAGTGCTTGTTAACTAGTTCTTCTCCGTATTCTCTAACTTTGTAGTCAGCAAAGTCTTGTTCAGTTATCAGCCCGTCTGTAATTCATTCAGAAGTTTGGAACTTTTGTTTTTGAGTGAATTTGAATAATATTTCTGCAAAGAATTCAGAACTACGGAAAAAACGAGTACCGTAATTTTTCTTGATTCATCTTTTTGAGGAGAAAGAGTTGGAAAAGATTGAACAAGTATTTTCATTTTTATTTTCATTTACAAGTATTTTCATTTTTTTACAAGTATTTTCATTTTTGAACAAGTATTTTCAACACTTTTTTATTCCGCTTAGCGCAGTGTGTGAAAGTGAGAGATAGTTAAAAAACTGGATTAACTTAAAGTTGCATTTTTCAAGTTTCCTGAAACTTTCCAAACTTATTCTTCGTTGATAAAAATCACGAAAGGGATTGATGAAAGTTGAGGTGTTAAACGTATAGAAAGTTCCTAAACTTCTGCTCGCTCCGGTAAAACGTACCAGCTTCTCTGAACTCATTTGCCATGGTTTTAGCCATCTCGCCATGATAGAACATCTTGACTGGATCCGGTGACGTCGCGATCAGATCGAGTGTTTTTGCCAGTGTCGGTCTCTTTAGCATGTCACCAGCTTTGTATGTTTCGTTGGTTTCCGGGTTTATCCAGTGTCTGAATGATAATTTTCTTGGTTTCCTATCACATCCTCACCCTTGTATACGGTAATGACTACGGTAATGACTACAGTGATGACTACGGTATGGCTACGGTAAGGACTACCGTAATGACTACGTAATGACTAAGATGGTGTATACAGTGAAGCCTACGGTAATGACTATGTAATGACTTCAGTATTGTATACGGTAATGACTAAGATGGTGTCTACAGTGATGCCTACGGTGATGACTACGCTAATGACTTCAGTATTGTATACGGTGATGACTACAGCTAAGCTTATCTTACTTTTTCAGGATTGTTATGTAAGATTATACGGTAATGACTAAGATGGTGCATACAGTGATGTCTACGGTGATGACTACGGTAATGACTTCAGTATTGTATACGGTGATGACTACAGCTGAGCTTATCTTACTTTTTCAGGATTGTTATGTAAGATTATACGGTAATGACTAAGATGGTGTATACAGTGATGCCTACGGTGATGACTACGGTAATGACTTCAGTATTGTATACGGTGATGACTACAGCTAAGCTTATCTTACTTTTTCAGGATTGTTATGTAAGATTATACGGTAATGACTAAGATGGTGTATACAGTGATACCTACGGTGATGACTACGGTAATGACTTCAGTATTGTATACGGTGATGACTACAGCTAAGCTTATCTTACTTTTTCAGGATTGTTATGTAAGATTCTTCAGTATTGTATACGGTGATGACTACAGCTAAGCTTATCTTACTTTTTCAGGATTGTTATGTAAGATTATACGGTAACGACTAAGATGGTGTATACAGTGATGCCTACGGTGATGACTACGGTAATGACTTCAGTATTGTATACGGTGATGACTACAGCTAAGCTTATCTTACTTCTTCAGGATTGTTATGTAAGATTCTTCAGTATTGTATACGGTGATGACTACAGCTAAGCTTATCTTACTTTTTCAGGATTGTTATGTAAGATTCTCAGAGGTACCTGATAGGCATTGTTACTTGTGTTCTGTATCAATGTAAAAGTCAAAATCTACTTTTCACAAAAAATGCTTACCTAACACTTGGGAAAAGTCGAAAATGGCGTTCCTTCACTTTCATCACATAGGCAAGATATTCTGAGACCGGATGTCCGTACCGCGCGAGCTGTACCGAAGGAAGAACCAACTCTTTCCAATCAACTTTTCCGGACCCGTAGTTCTTGTAGGAATGCCAGTAACCGGCTAGCTCTCCCGGGACTCCGGCAGCTTTGAATCCTGAAATAACGTCTTTTATTCTGCTTTCCGGGGATGGTGTTGTCTAGTTTGAAGTAAGCACTTAATACGGGTACAGAAGTTCGCAGAACTTAGAGCAGTACTTCAACATAATCCTCATTGTTTTAGGAATGAGATTAAAATTTCGCGAACTATTCTGAGATCTGATTTATCATCATGAGCTGTTTTGACATATTTTATGTATGGATTATCTATCATGATCAATAATGTACTTCGAAAGTTCAGGTAACTTGAGGAATTCACTAGACTCAGGCTATTCTCGATTTAATTCTTTATCACATTGATACATTATGAAAGAATTAACAGAAAATGATGACTATGTTTCATAGAAAAATACCGTATTTCGACGCATCCGAGTTGTTCACAAACATTGTCTGGAACGACGCAGCTGGAGCAGTTTCTCTTGCGTCTAGAGCCATGCAACTTCCTTTCTTTCTGGAGAAATCAGGCTCATCAGCAAAAGTGGAAGGCAAACTTACTTGTTGAAATGAGTCATCAGAAATCCTCCACCGAGACCACTGGACTGTGGGTTCACGACTCCAAGGCAGAACATTGCGGCGATCGCGGCGTCGATTGCGTTTCCTCCTTTTTTGAGGACATTTCTGAAGTTTGAATGGATGGATAGAGAGGAGAGAGAGAGAGAGAGAGAGAGAGAGAGCGAGAGAGAGAGAGAGAGAGAGAGAGAGAGAGGGAGAGAGAGAGAGAGAGAGAGAGAGAGAGACTAACCCTCCAATAGCCGAGCACGCTGCATTATCTGTAGTGATAGCTGCCTTCTCAAAAGTTTTTTGAATCGAGTTCGAAGGAGGTGGCCAAGTGAAACGATTGAGCTTCTCTTCCTGAAAAATTAAAAGTAATTTTTTCAAATGAATTATGAGGTCAAATATAGGACAATTACTCGAACTCAAATTTTGAACCCATAACTTTTACGAGAGCTAGACAGTTTTAGAAAGTTTTGAAGAAAAAACTCAAAAGTTCGCCAAGACTATCCTCACAACCTGATAAAAAGCTAACCTGATCATTTTGAATCAATCCATTGACTGGCCTTGCGTAGAGTAATACCAACACGATCAAGGTTAACATAGTGAGTGAGGCGAGTGATATTGTCACCAGGAACCTAAACAGTCATCAGTAAGAAGATTATAATCGGGCAAAAGGAAAAACAGAGATGAGAGTCTGAGAGTAGAGAAAAATGTATTCAAGGAATTCAGATGAAACTGTTAAGATTTAAATATTTTGATAAATGTGTTCTACAACGTCTGAAACTAGAAGAATTTCACCCAGTTTAATGAATTTAAAAATTGTATGACTTATCTTAATGTACCTATTCGAAGAATATTCTGATTATTTTCTTTACCCAAAAAAATTTATGAGAAAAATACACTTCGGAGTGGTTAAAAAATTTACTCTGTTTTTTGAAAGGCCTTTTGAAACAAAGAAGAAGAGACATTCAATTGAAATAGAATTAAGTATTCTTTCCAAAGAGCTCCGAACGTTTTGGCCCTATGGAAAATCAAATACAAGCCATTGTTCTGGGTGAGTTGGAATAAATAGCACGAGCGACCTCTTATCACAAATCATGATTCTAATGACAGAAGTCGTCAGAAAGGATATTCTCAAGATGGATAGTGAATGATGTCATCTTTCTTATCATAAAGGCGGACACGATCGAACACGTGGCTGGAATGGATAAACAGAGGATATGAAGTCTTCATCATAATGACAGATTTCATAAAATTTCTGATATGGTTTCAAAATTTTCTCATCTACATAACTAGCATGTCACAACAGTGGAAATGAAGTTTATAATATTGCCAATTTTTTGAGAATTTACTCTATAGATTAGAGAAAATAGAAAAGTTTAAAAAATGAGGGAAAACTTGACATCATTGAAATTTTTAATGTGAATCAAGAAAAAATTGAAATGAAAAATCAACTCGAAAAATAGAAAACCGGAAAAATGCTAGCTACAGTTGGAAAAAAGTGTAAATCTATTGCCATTCCGGTTCGGGATTTTCAAAGATGAGATAGACA
>OZ022250.1:1412938-1415438 GCA_963978915.1 Caenorhabditis parvicauda | reverse complement strand
ACTTTTTGCGGACCGGCATTGGACCGTAAATGGGCGACAGATGGACCGGGCGACAGATGGATTGTAGATGGGCGACAGATGGACCGGTGGCGGGGAGAGTACACTGCGTGTCAAATTTGAACCGGCATTGGATCGTAAATGGGCGACACATGGACTGTAGATGGGCGACACATGGACTGGCCCATGAATGATCTAATCGGCGAGCCCGCGATATGTCCGCGAGTGGCTGCAATGACCTATCTAGCGCTCGACAACTTTTTAGATCGTTTCTTCTCTGCACTTCGGAGTAGAAACGATTGTAAGCCGAACTATAGCATGTAATGTGTGTTCGCACATGTTAGTTCCAACATTGGACTGTTTTTGAACTGATGAACATTGGGCTATATTTGTTCACTTAGGTTCAGTTCTGGCTTGAAAGTGGACCCCACTATCATACATCAGGGGTGTACATACATCATATGGAAGGAAAATATTTCATGTGTCATACCCCCGCAAAAGTTATGTGTGTCCACATAATGTTTAAAACTGATATTGAACAGTGAATGAATTGGACAGTGCGACTATGAGTGGGCGACACATGGACCGGACCGGCATCGGATCGTAAATGGGCGGCATATGGACTGCGGATGGGCGACACATGGACCGGACCGGCATCGGACCGTAAATGGACCGACATTGGACTGTAATTGGGCGACACATGTCCGGGACGACTGTCGCCCATCTACGGTCCAATGCCGGTCCACGAAAAGTTTTGGAGTTACTGTGGGTCCACCAAAACCTTTGAAGCATGTTAATCCTGCAAATCTCGTAGTTAAGTACAAAGATTGTCTGTTTGCTGCCTGTGTGCTGGTTTGTTTGGGGTAATTGTCGGTTTTTCGTGACAATGTTGTCATTACCAAGAGCATAATTCGTCCGGTTCGACTGCTCCTGTCGGCAACATGACGAAGGAACAGATTAACTGCAGTTAACTGTCACTTGGCTGCTGGTACTTGCTCCTTGCGGTTTCCTCCTTTTTTGTTTTTCTGGATTGTTCAGGTTCAGATTATTCAAAGTTATCAAGAAACGTAGGAGTAAAATAATAAAATTTGAATTTTTGACGAGTCTTCCTCGTGGTTTCCCTTTTTGTTTTTCGGGATTGTTCAGGTTCATAATGATAGCATAAACTGACAAAAATTGAGACGAAAGTATAAAATTGATGATTTTTGAAGTGTTTCCAGATTTCTTTTTTCAAATACAAAAACATCATTTTTGAAAACGCTCGAAACGTTTTCAAAACGAGGTTTCTCCTGTGTCCATAAGGTCAAAGAACGAGAACTGGAGAGCGCCCTCAAGAAATTGAAACCATGGTCAACAAATACTCATTGAATGAATAAATCTCTGATCAAAGCTATTTTGAACTCTCTCGTCTCTCTCTCTCTCTCTCTCTCTCCTCTCTCATCTCTCTCTCTCTCTCTTCTCTCTCTCTCTCTCTCTTTCTCTCTCTCTCCATCTTGAACTTTTCTGAACATTCAGAATCCTTTTTTCGAGATTCATTCTACCTTTTGCTTGAAATTACTGACTAATAGACATCAACTTATTTGATCAATCAATAAGTTTACAATCACAATATAAATAATATTCGATACATGAAATACTTGTAACAAAAGAAGTTCGTCTCTCTCTCTCCCTATCTCTTACTCTATCTCTCTCTCTCTCTCTCTCTCTCTCTCTCTCTCTCTCTCTCTCTCTCTCTCTCTCTCTCTCGTTTCTATATCAAAACCATCCCTGATCTTCCAATCAAAACAGTATTGAATATTTATGAGCTATCACCGTCCCCATTTAAATGGACATTGATCCCATCCGCTTCGACTGCCAACATTCTCACGTTTTCCAGTTTCGAGGCTCAAGTATCCGACGGCTATGATCAGCTGCTTTGTTGATCATTTTACGTCTTTCCGTGCATTCTAGGCTACTCACTGCCGCATCTCATCTTTTCAATTGTCATTTATGAGTAATTTTGAAAAATGTATTCTTCCTATGTTGGGGTAAGAACGGCAGGGTAAAATGATACGGAATCGCGACTACTGACTTCTGATTCTTGTCCTTTTTTCACTTCCGGCAAAACTAAATTACACATGTTTAAAGTTGGCCTAGATAAATAAACTGTAGAGCGCGCTTTCTGTTGGTCATAATCTTACTGTAGCCGACTTTCTTCTGTTTTCTTTCTAGTTAGAGTGAAATCCGTTGGGGTCGTTCCAACAATAGTAAAATTTTTGTTTTTCTGATCTAAAGTTATGAGAGAGAAAAGACAGAGGCGGAAAGAGAGAGGATGAAAGAGAAAGAGAGAGAGAGAGAGAGAGAGAGAGAGAGAGAGAGGGAGAGAGAGAGAGAGAGAGAGAGAGAGAGAGAGAGAAGAGAGAGAGAGAGAGAGAGAGAGAGAGAGTGAGAGAGAGAGAGAGAGAGAGACAGAGAGAGAACAGAGAGACAGAGAGAGACAGAGAGAGAGACAGAGAGACATAGA
>OZ022250.1:1401549-1412738 GCA_963978915.1 Caenorhabditis parvicauda | reverse complement strand
GCTATAATAAACAATCTAGAGCCTGCTCATAAAATTATGAAATAAAATTTTCAACATTAGAATTAGTGAAACGAACATTTCAAACTAAAACTTCTAGACTGGAAAATGGACAAGAGCAAATTTTTAAAATTGAAATAATAATTTTGAAAACGGTGAACTCGAAGGCAAGTGGCACTATTTTTGACCTAATTTCGATTTGGCTTTTTTTCTCATCTAGTGTGAAAGAAGGACACGACCTGTGGATAAATTTTTGTCGCTCGCTTCGCTTGTGTCAACTTATGCCAAACAGTTGATACTCTTTCTACCCGACACAAGCGAAGAGAATGTGAATTTATGACTGGATGTGGATAATTCTTGTCGACACACTCGCTTCGCATATCGGTAGTTTGAAAGTACTGGAAGTAACGAGCTGGACTTCGTTCTGTTTTCCACCCGGCAAAACTTTGTCCTCTATAAGAAGATTTGAAAATGAACAGAAATTGTTTGTTTCTTCATGTTTTTTTTTCTGAAAATCGGTAGAGTTACAGTACCCGTCCATAAAGATACGAACGCTAAGATTTTTTGGCAAATGTCAACCTGGGAGTTCCGGATTGGTCTGTTACTTTCAGAGATGTTGGAGAAAACATTTTTATGTATTGTTGATGAAAATGAAAACCATAGGAAATCACTGCGCAACAAAAATACCTTTTTCTCAAATCCACTGAAAATCGAATTTTTTCCTTTCACATTTATTTTTCTTTTTTTTTTCATTCAGTATAGGTTTTTATGTTTTCAAATGCATATTTTCTGAAAGTTCAGTATATCTGGCTGGTAGAAAAAATAAAAAATTGACTCAATAGGTGCTCGTTCGATGCCACAACACGCGATTGAAGAGGTCGCACTTGACTAAAAATCCCGTAAAGACAATATAAAATTTTTATGAAGTTACTTTTGCTCCATTGTTCTGATAACTCAGACTGCATTGTTCTGATAACTCAGACTATTAACATGTTTAAAATCAAAAAATCAACTCAATTGATGATTTTTCGATGCCATCAAATGAGATCGAAGAGGTCACTCATTACTGAGAAGACAGTGAGAAATAAATCGACTTTTATGAAGTTTTTCTTGCTCCAGATGGACTGAATCTACTTGAAAAGTGATAACAAACATTTTGTTCATTGTTTCGACATTGTTCGAAGTTACCTAGAAAAAATTCCAGCCCGTTCGCCATTGAACTCGTGGCTCACCTTCTCGAAAATTATCAAGTTGTGGTCAGTTTTTCATCCATAAAATGGGAACGCCGTGTTGTAGATCTCCAATTTTTTGTAGACACATTTTCAACATGTTTTTGTTCAGTTTAACGTCTGGACGTCAACTAAAAAATCATTTGAAAAAAATTCAAAAGAGCCGAACTGGAGTAAGAGGAGGGAGCGGATTCGCAGGGTTCTAAAGAGGCAGTCTAAAATTGTGAAAATGGATGAATCGAAGTTTTTTGTTGTCAAAATTAAACAATAAACGTTTGGAGAGCTGTTTGAATGTAAAACAAAGTTGATTTCTGTAACTAATCCATTAAAAAATCACGATTTTTGCAACCTGAAAAAGGCTTCTCCGTACATTTTCATTCGACCCTTCTCAAAATTGTTCAAATGGTTGACTTACCATACTGTTGTATTCAAATGAACAGGAGTGATATAGAGAATAAGTCTACAAAAAACTGGACATTCAACAACACGGCGTTCCCATTTTATGAATGAAAAACTGACCACAACTTGATAATTCTTGAGAAGGTAGGCCACGAGTTCAATGGCGAACGGCCTGGAATTTTTTTCTAGGTAACTTCGAACAGTGTCGAAACAATGAAAAAAATGTTTGTTATCACTTTTCAAGTAGATTCAGTCCATCTGGAGCAAGAAAAACTTCATAAAAGTCGATTTATTTCTCACTGTCTTTCTCAGTAATGAGTGACCTCTTCGATCTCATGTGATGGCATCGAAAAATCATCAATTGAGTTGATTTTTTGATTTTAAACATGTTAATAGTCTGAGTTATCAGAAAAATGCTTTTGAAGGACATGAAAACTCATACTGAATGAAAAAAAAGAAAAATAAATGTGAAAAGGAAAAAATTCGATTTTCAGTGGATTTGAGAAAAAAGGTATTTTTGTTGCGCAAGTGATTTCCTATGGTTTTCATTTTCATTAACAATACACAAAAATGTTTTCTCCAACATTTCTGAAAGTTACAGACCAATCCGGAATTCCAGGTTGACATATGCCAAAAAATCTTAGCGTTCGTATCTTTATGGACGATACTGTATATGCTCCATGTGATTTTTCTCCCATTATCAACACAAAAACAGGATATCATTCATTTTCGCCATTACTTGCTGACAGGTGGCAACATTTGAATGGGGAAGATGCCAGGATGCGTAGCGGTCACAGGGAACGGTTCCCGCGGCATTCCCGGGAATGGTGGCGGCGGTGGATAGTACAGAGCGACGGTCTGCTGGGGGTGCTGGTATTGAACGACTTGTTGCTGTTGGGGCTGTGCTTGAATCACTTGAATCGACGTTCTTCTGGGCTTCTCCTTGGGTCTTTCTTCTTTCTCAACGACAACTTCTACCTGGAAATTGATTGTGATCAGTGGTCACAATTCCTTCTGTCCTTTTTCACTTCTGAATCTTTTTTAATTCATCTTTGTCAACACCTCAAATTTTAGGCTTAGGTAAGGTTTAAAACATTAGTTAGGTACAAAGCTAAGATTTGATCAAAATTTAAACTTGATTATCAGAAAAACTTGCACCTAGTAAGCTTACATATTAGGGAAAATTTTCATGATTCAGATCATTCTTTCGTTATAAGTAGTATTCTCGACTTTTTTTTAAATTTTGTTCAACAATTTTTTTTCGATTTCAAACTTCCGTTCAGAAGTTTTTTCTCAACTTTTCAATATTTAAATTCTTACTTTTATTTGATGAAAATTCATCTTTACTGACCTTTTTCTCAATAACTTTTGTCTCCGATGGTGGTGGTGGATGGTTGTTGTGGCTTATCTGGGCTGCATTTGCGGATAATGGCCAGGAGCAGCAGGAGCTGCCATTTCACTGATGTTGACCTTCTGGTTGAAACGACGGTAGCGACATCTTAAATAACTTTTCAACGACGTCATCTGACGTCACCAACCCGCACATCATGGTGTCACGATAAGCTGGTAGAATGAAAATAGCGAAGATCAAGAGGAAGGGGTGCAAAGAAGAAGTTCCAACATCTCGTGGTCATTTCGTTAGAGAGCAGGGCATAGTCGTCATTTGCGTCGATGAAGAATGCCAGCATTACGTAGCAGTCTGAAAGGGTGATACTGTGTGTCGCGACTACGGTATTTTTGCTGATAATTTGAGGGAAGTCGGTGGAGAGCTCTTGTTATCAATCTATGAGAGCTATAAACCATGATAAGTTGGAATTTGTGAAAAACATCAAGAACTTCGCGACAGCCTTCATAGTTAGAAAAGCATTGAAATATTCAAGCTACAGCTGTTAGATTGTCCTCATCAACTCACAGAAAGAACCAAGAGCGCGGTACCGGGCTCAGGATAGCGAAGAGCATGGCCCACCCCAAGACGACTTTTCGCATCGGTAAACGACTGGAATCTAGCATGTCCATTTGACGCCGGGAGTTTGTGCAGCACACAAAGGCCATGCAGGACTGAAAGAAAAATGGTTTTTTTTTTAGCGGAACGCGGAGGAACTTCAAAGCGCAACAGGGAAAATTGTGACTTGCGGTAGACGGAAAGGGCATACATTTTATAGAAAGATAGAACGCAGAAGAGCAAACGCGGAAGAGTAATGTGAAAGAGCAACGCGAAAAAAACAAAGCGGAAGATCATAGGGGGAAAGCGACGCGGAAGAGCCACGCGGAACGCGGAAAGCACAACTAACCATTCCAACAAACGCGTAAATTCCACAGAAGGAGATCAGAATTATAGCCAGGATTACACAGAGAGCAGTGACGGAGAAGTTAGGATCATAGATCATGCAGAACACCGCCGACACTGGGAGTGACAGCACCAAGACCAACAAGAACGGAAGCCAGGTGCACCAATTGTAGTGTTGCTTGCGGGTAGCTCCAACTTTTATCGCCATGTACAGGAAAGAACGGAAGAACCCATGACCAAGGTGAGCTGGGCTGTTGTCACCATGGTGGGAGTAGGAGACGTTGATCAGCCAGCCACTGAAAGTATTATTTTCTAAACTAGACACAGCTTCTGGAGATCAAAACAAGGCGATTCAATACACCATCTGATTTTTTCGCTCAGGACAATCCCCTTTGCAGCGGCCTACATCGCTAGAAGCATGGCCGTTTTCAAACGCGCTCTAATCTCAATTTTGCAGAATGAGTACGGTAGGCCTACCCTAGGGTCGGGACTCTCACAACGAACAGTTAGATCTTTGTGGATTTACATTATTATTCTTACTTTCAGTCCATTGAAATTAAAGGTGCATTACTTGAATCGTTCTTGTATGTCGAGGGCGAACCTGCTAACGGTACTAAGCAACTCCCATTTACAAAGGCCAGATTTTTTTACAGTTAGAGGAAGCTATGTGCGACCTATAGGTATTTTTTCTGTTTACTCCATAAGTAAAGAAAATGTATTTTTACACCTAAACTTTGTATGTTAAAAGAATATGTGATCACAAAAAAGTTTCTCAAGATTTTAATCAGTTTTTGTGTTACTTGAATCTTATGAAAAATTCGTTAGATAATGAAGATAGCGTTAATCCTACTTTGTGGTATGAAACAGAACATTTTGCTTTTTCCCTCGACAAAAGTGAGTATAACTACAGAAACAAAAGCTTGATCTACCATCTCAGATGCCACGAACGGAAGAATATGAACAGAATTCGATTACAAAAACCAAATTTTGAAATATCGTTTTTTTTTCAAAATCAGCTAAACCTCTCATACTGCCTTGGATAAAGCAGATTCCATCCGTACGTCGCAAACTTCAGAGCTGTAGATGCGGACAAGGGCAACGCCACACAGGTCATGAAGGATTCTGAATTCTGTTTGAGGTTCATCTGAATTTAATTACCTGTGAAATCCCGCTGAATCCAAAGGTTGCAGAACCATAGTGCCGCTAGAAAAAGACACTCGATAAGGTCGAACACGATTCCGAAGAGAGCTGTAATGGTGAATCTTGGGATGGGGACTAGCTACTAATTTTCTATGATTTCAGTAAGAAACTAATTGAAAAGATGTATATCCAGAATTTTTTGTCCTTTCAAACAAAGATATTCTTGTTGCTCTCTCCTTCTCTAGTGTTGCTACAACCTATCACAATTTTCCTATACTTCTCTTTAAAAAAATTCATAGCTCGGTTCAAAATCAATGAATTTTCATGATTTTCGGAACAGTTATCAACAAGAAGTATAAGCATTATTTCCCGAAGTCTCGGACTGAATCGTCAGCCACACGACTCACAACGGTACAACGCGTTCTCCAGGTAGTAACTGAATGGATAATCGCATTCAATGGTCGTAACCCTTCCTCGAGAGACGTTGTAGCACATGGAGCTGTTGTAGGACTGATCGCTCAGGTGAGAGAGTTGCGTCAGAGCGCCGAAAGCGCTCATCTTGAATGGAAACTTCTTCTTCTGAGCTTTTGTGTCTTCTGAAACCTGGGTTGGGTATGTTATATTGCAGGGATCATAGTCTCTCTCTCTCTCTCTCTCTCTCTCTCTCTCTCTCTCTCTCTCTCTCTCTCTCTCTCTCTCTCTCTCTCTCTCTCTCTCTCTCTCTCTCTCTCTCTCTCTTCTCTCTCTCTCTCTCTCTCTCTCTCTCTCTCTCTCTCTCTCTATCTCTCTCTCTCTCTCTTTTCTCTTTCTCCTTCTCTCTCTCTCTCTCTCTCTCTCTCTCTCTCTCTCTCTCTCTCTCTCTCTCTTTCTCTTCAACAAAAACTGGAGAAATTCAAAAGGTCAAGAAACTATCTACTCATGAAAATTGAAAAAAAAAAAGATTTTTCCCACTATAAATTAGTAATAATCAAAAAAACTAGATTGTTGACAGGACTGAGACGGCAAGATCTGGCGAAATGATCGTCTGAAACACCTGCCAGGAGCATGATTTCGTGCGAAAGACAGATGATTTTCTGGCTGTTGTGGAAACGTCGAAAATATTTTCACTTGTCGAGTTTCGATGAATAATCTGAGTAGGGATCACTGGGATATGGTACCTAGTCTATACAAGTTCTTTATCTAGGAAGGTTGTATTTCATACAGTATGAAATTGGTACTGATGTTTTGCAGGACATAGTGACAGTATTTTCATAAGATTAGAAAGTGAAGACAGTATTTGAGCATTCGTAACCTATCAGTTATTGTAGGACCCTTATTTTTCAGAAGTTCTTGACCCCAGCAAGCAATCCGGTCAAACAAATTTCGTCAGACTATCCTCAACACCAATCTCCTATCACTACCAACAATCCCATTTGAAAAATTGCATAAAAATAGAGAAAATGCAAGAATCAAACAAAATTTATCAATAATAACAAGACTAAACTCAATTTCTATATACAATTTGAAAGACCGACTCAATCATGACTTTTTGATGTTTTGTTTTTGTGTGAGTGCAAAGTACGCGCCGCGTAGGGCCATCAGTTCATTGTGGTTTCCTTGTTCTACAACTCTTCCTTCCTTCACC
Source organism: Caenorhabditis parvicauda (assembly GCA_963978915.1). Lineage (NCBI taxonomy): Eukaryota > Metazoa > Nematoda > Chromadorea > Rhabditida > Rhabditidae > Caenorhabditis > Caenorhabditis parvicauda. The sequence goes on along the minus strand of OZ022250.1, from coordinate 1,406,062 downwards.
ACGACGATGATGTTGGCGTTGACTACTGTGGAGAGTCTATGAGCAACGATGATGCACGTCCTGCCTTCTGATGCGGCGTCAAGAGCGTCTTGAACTAACTGTAAGTTGATGTTTCACTCGATTGATAAATCTCTCCTTACCTTCTCACTTTCTGTATCCAACGCACTGGTGGCTTCATCGAGAAGAAGAATCTTCGGATTTCTGATTAGTGCACGGGCAATGGCGATTCTTTGCTTCTGACCTCCGGATAATTGAGTTCCCTTTTCACCAACATTGGTGTCGTAGCCCTGTAATGACGTCATCAATCAATACTCGCAAATCGCTTTTCTTACATCTGGAAGGCCTTGGATGAACGTATGGATGTTAGCTTTCTTGGCTGCCTCTTGGATATCCGACTGTTTGTATGAACCTTTTTTCAGACCTGAAGGTAAGCCGTGAACACATACTAGACCCGAAACGTACCGTATACAATATTCTCCCCCGATCGAGGTGTTGAACAAGATTGGCTCTTGTGATACAAGTGCAATGTGACTTCTCAGATGCTTTGGGTTCACGCCTCGGAGGTCATTGTTATCGACTAGGACATTTCCTTCCAGAGGATCGTAGAGTCGCTCCAAGAGTGCTATCACAGTAGATTTACCGCAACCACTTGGTCCAACCAGAGCCAATGTCTCACCGGGCTGCACACGAACGTTAAGACCACGAAGGATCGGGACGTTTGGTCTCTGTGGATAGCGGAAGTAGATGCTTCGAAGGTCTACCTGAAAGAAAAAATTTTCAGATCTGTCAGGATCTAAAATTGAAACCTAGCTGGATAGTTATGAAGTTCTTATAAGGAACATTCTAGCGCGTTTTATTTTGTTCCTAGAAATATTTTTTGATTAAAACCAAATTCCACTGTTTTTTCAAGCATGCGTTTCTTATCATCTAAGCTAGTCTTACAGAAAAGTTTGCTTGGAAAGTTTCATACTGATAAGCAAATCAAATACACGTGGCTCATGACCCTAAAGATTTCAAAAAAAAAAACTCACATCCCCACTGATCTTCGGCTTGTCACCATAATCGCTCATTCCATCTATTCTTGGTTCTTCCTCCAGCATGTTGAAGATAAGTCCTGCGGCGAATGTAGCCTTGACGTATTCTGGGAAGTAGGCACTTGCGAAGCCCATACTTCCAGAAGTGAAGGAGACGGCGAATAGGACTCTGGAAGAATATTCATACAGGGTGAGACAAGAGCAAATGTGATTGACAAGGAAACCTAACATGGGGATGCTACCAAGACACCATGAAATTGGAAGGTCTGACTTATCTCCTATGTTTTCAAATACGCTGAAGATGATAGAACCGGTCTCAAAAGTTGCAGAAACGAGATGGTTTCAGAGTTATGGCCCAAAAACGTGGGAAAAATGTCTTATCGACCTATTGAGCCTATGCGATTGGTCTAGCTCGATTGATTGATTTTTTCATAGAACAGAAACGAAACATCATTCGCTAGACCAATCGCATGGGCTCAATAGGTCAATACGACATTTTTCCCAGGTTTTTGGGTCATAACTCTGAAACCAGGTCGTTTCCGCAACTTTTGAGACCGGTTCTATCATCTTCAGCGTATTTGAAAACCTAGGAGATAAGTCAGACCTTCCAATTTCATGGTGTCTTGGTGGCATCCCCATCAGAGTTGCACGGAATTCCGTCTTCCGACTTCCGACTTCCGCCCTTTTTTCACTTCCGACTTCCGACTTCCGACTTCCGACTTCCGTGAAAAAAATTTCACTTCCGACTTCTGTGAAAAAAATTTCACTTCCGTCTTCCGACTTCCGACTTCCGTTAAAAAAATTCACTTCCGACTTCCGACTTCCGTTTTGAAAAATTTTACTTCCGTGCAACTCTGATCCCCATGTAAGCTCACTGTGAATCGTTTGAACTCATTATCTATTTACAGCCGAGGAACAATGCACTGAATTCAAGTACTCCAGCTTCATTCCGTTTGGTCCTACCAGGACCTCACAGTAGACAATTTCAACCTAGTCTCTCACCTCAAAACATTCATGGGCTCCATACCAACACTTCCAACAATGAGCCAAAGACCAAACCGGAAGCAGGAGGCATACAAGAAGTAGAAGATAGAGCTAGCAAATCCATATGAGACACCCTGTAAGATACTGTAACTCGTCAAGTGGAGTTTCGTTCTCACCTGCATCCAAGCTTTCGTCTTGTTGTTCTTGTGCGGCTTCTCCAAATGATGGCAGAACTGGGCATAAAGTCGTCTCTCCAGTGTCAGAGACTGTACTGTACGAACATTTTCTATAGCTTCCATGGCAACCTGGAAAAAATATAAATTTAGTTGAGTAAGCCGAAAGTTGGGTAACCTTTCCACTGTTCTCCCATTCCTTCGAGTCAGATCCGGCATTTTCCAGAAAAGAACCTGATTTGAATGGCTTGTCCGACACCGAGAAGAGGGAAGATAGCGAGAGTCTGAAATTTGTGGCTTCGGAACCCGCTGTGAGTCCGCGACATACCAAACATGCCATCTGCCAACCGTAGTAGAAAGCGGATCGCAGCTCCACAAGCGACGGAAACGAATGAGTTGAAAACAGAACCGAGACGATAGTCCAAAGCGGATCTGGAGAGCAAGAGTTGATTTTGGGTCTTTGAGGTTTCCTACCTGACGTTAGGGGCGTCTGTAGCGAGTCTCGTTGTGATTTTACCGGGTGAATGGGAAGGTTGGTCAAAGTAGGTTGCGTCTTGTCGCAGGACGTTTCGGTATACCTAGAAAATTATCTCTCTCTCTCTCTCTCTCTCTCTCTCTCTCTCTCTCTCTCTCTCTCTCTCTCTCTCTGTCTCTCTCTCTCTTTCTCACGTTAAGTCTCTCAGCCTTTCTCAATCTTTCTTTAGAGAAGAGAGAGAGAGAGAGAAAGAGAGAATACTCAAAAATGAGTAGAAAAATAGTCGCTTCTGTTTCGCAGGACGTTTCGGTATACCTAGAAAATTATCTCTCTCTCTCTCTCTCTCTCTCTCTCTCTCTCTCGCTCGCTCTCTCTCTCTCTCTCTCTCTCTCTCTCTCTCTCTCTTTCTCTCTCTCTCTCTCTCTCTCTCACGTTAAGTCTCTCTCAGCCTCTCTCAATCTATCTCAGTCTCCCTCTCACTCTCTCTCTCTCCATTTCTCTCGCTCTCTCTCTTTCTCACCTTCGATCTCAATCTCATTGTCAAATTTTCCGAAGCGATACCAAAGAAGAAACATTGACACAGCATGGTGACACCTTGAATAGCAGCCAAAACCAAGAACATCAGAGCCCAGAAGTGCCCGTCGTGACGAAGCTTGTCGATGTCTGTTTGGGCAAAAACCTACAGTTTGAATATTGAGATTCCACCGTCGATTCGAGACTCACGTTGATAATCTGTGTGAAGAAAAGCGAGAAGGCTGGGAAAACGCATCCTTGAATGACAGAAGCGATAATAGCGATCACTATGTATCCCATTTCTGGCCGCGCGTACTTCATGATTCGAAGAGGTTCGCTCGGACTGCTCCTTCTTCTTCAAGCTCCTTCTTCAATCTTTCCAAGTCTTTTTCTGGTGACTTGTCATCGTCTACCATACTCATTTGCTTCTTGAGGAGTGACGAGTTTCTTCTTCTCTGGAATTCGACTTCAGCTTTCAAAAATATTAAATCAAGATTCAAATGAGGTGAAGTCTGAGTTTGTTTTGACGCACAAATTTCATCATATTTTTCTGTTAAAAAGTCTGACCTCCGTAAATCGGTTACTTAGTACCGTAGCAGTTTCGCCTCGAAATACAAGAACAATTTAAATAATGCGCCTTTGATTTCAATGGACTGAAAGTAAGAAAAATAATTTGAATCCACAAAGATCTAACTGTTCGTTGTGAGGGTCCCGACTACTACCGTACTCATTTTACAAGAATACAACTGGCGCGCGTTTGAAATCGGTCAGACTTTTTGCTAGATATGTGTTGACATGTTTGAGCACATTCCATCTTAATTTGAGAAGAGTTATGTCAAAAATCTTCATGTTTTTCACTAGACTGAGTGAATTACCAAGACTAACCTGTTCAATACTCTTCTGTGTGGCGATTTCAGGCTTCTTGGTTGTTTCCTCATCTGAAATTCAGTTCCTCATACGGCCTGAACGATTATGCTCACCGTCGACATCAGCAAAGACTTGAGCATTGACCAGCTCGTGGTAGAGTCCCTTTCCTTTCTAGAAGTTCACTGTGAGTTCCAAATTCTACGATCTGAAAGGAGAATGCTGATGATATAGTACTTCCAACTAAAAACCTCTCCAGCCTTCATAGCAATAATCTTGTCAGCATTCTTGATCGTCGACAGTCTGTGAGCGATGACAAAGGTTGTACGTCCACGGGAAGCCTGGAAAAATGATCTTCAACAGTTTCAGGCTGAAACCAACATTTTCCAATGCTTGCTGTACAACACTCTCAGAATCCGCATCCAGAGCACTTGTGGCTTCATCGAGGAGAAGAACCTTCGGGTTTCTGA
>OZ022250.1:1389049-1394049 GCA_963978915.1 Caenorhabditis parvicauda | reverse complement strand
AAGTTTGACCTCAGCTGCTGTTATTTTTCACTCTGCTTCAATTTTCTGGTCAAACAGTGCAAGCAAACAGTTCACGAGACTATGATCTTGGTATTGTGATTTGTGACTGGCCAATCTTTCCGTCTGAAATGTCTGTTTTCTGCTCGCCCAGGACATGCACTCGGAACATAGTTCCACCACAGTCCTGGTTCTTATCTCGCCAAAAAATTGCTAACGATGTCAATGTTGCGAAATGTTACGATGCAATTCTGTAAGATGACAAAAGATCGGGTTTGCAAGTTTTTGTAGTGATCCCTCAAAGAATGGCGTCAGGATTTCGTAATTTTTGAGAATACTTTTCTGAATGTTGGGAATATCTAGAAGTCAGGGATTCATTCCGACTTGTCATACATGGGTGCTGAAAGTCTATGTTGAAATAAAAATTACTGAGGATTAATATGACTTGTCACTCTTAACAGGAGTTAACCTTTGAAGTTATTGGGATCCAGAGACCTATCCAGATGTGTTAAGCAGGTCAAATAATGGAGCCTTCGTGTAGAAAATTTCCGCGCGTTTTTTGTTACAAGCGAATTATTTTTAGTTTTAAAAAATTACAGGTAGGGAAAATTTTTATCTTCTGTCAGCCTAGGTTGTCTGAGAATTGACAAAGACTTTTTTGCCTTCTCGATTTTCAAGTGCTTACTTTTTCACTTCGACAATTCTGGTAGATAGTAATCCAGAGGTAACCTTTTTCGAATTTCACATCAGAACAAAAAACTTCAAAAAAAACTCAAGATTCATTCCAAATCAACATTATCAGTAAAGCAATCAATAAATTACAATTCGACATTAAGGAAGTTGTTTGAAACATGATATCGCACTTTAGCTGACCCTGTGTCGTTTCCAGTGAAAAGGATGTTCACTGATCGACCCAGAGCTTCTGCAGATCCGTCAGATTGGTTTCCAGTTACTCTGAAATGTGGTAATATGAGGATTCTGAATACTCAGAATCAGTATGTTTCTATATGAGCTGAAGATTTCGTAGTTCTGAGACATGGTTTCACGGAAAGATTTCCTTTTTTTCCATAAACCTCTTCCAACTCATTTTTGAAGTTTTAGAAATACTAGCACTAATGTTTCATCACTACTAAAAATCCTTTTTACAAAAGGTTCTCTTTACAGTTCCTATGCCCATTATTTTGTTCTCAAAGCGGGCTATTTCTGGCTGTCACAAAGCTCATGAACTTATTTTTGAAGATATAACAATAACTCCCAGCACAAAGATTCGAGATTACTTCCGGAAATGAATGAGCTAGAATTTAGGAAAGACAATTTCAAGAAGATTTTATACGATGAGATAATTCATCACGACTACGGGATCTGAGAAGATCTATGAAAATTGTTACACTACAAAATATTTTCTATCATATTAATAATAGAACAAGGGGGACCGCCCCCTTTGCGCCGCCCCACTTTTCGTGAGGCAAATTTTTGGGTGGTCCTTTTTGATTTTGATGGGGGGGGGGGAGTGGAGGAAGGGGTTTGTGCAAAAGTGGCCAGGGACGGGATTCGAACGCGCGTTGAGCGAGTAGAAATCCAACGCTCTAATTAGAATTTGGTTAACCACTACGGTCACCGCTGCACGTTTTTCTCTGATCTCTCTTTGCGTGACCACTGGGGGCCCTCGCAGGTTGTTGCATTAGTTCTAGCCGCACTTGCATTCGACTTCGGCGCATTTGGATTGTACGAGAAGAAGAAGAGAAGAGACCAGGAAGAGGACGGAAGAAAAGAGAGAGTTAGAGAGAAAGAAAGAGAGAGAGAGTGTGTGTGAGATGGAGAGAAAGAAAGAAAGAAAGAGAGAGAGTTGTGAGTGAGTGAGAGAGGAGAGAGAGAGAGATTGATAGAGAAAGAGGTAGGAATAGATGGATAGAGAGAGAAAGCGAGAGAAAGAGAGAGAGAGAGAGAAAAGAAAGAGAGGGAGAAATAGAGAGAGAGAGAGAAAGAGAGAGAGAGAGAGAGAGAGAGAGAGAGAGAGAGAGAGCGAAATCTGCATTTTGTAATGACAAAAAAAAGGAACTCTGAGCGTAGCGAGGACTTTCTGCTTGTTAAATTTGTTGAAATTTGAAAAAAAATAGAAAAGTTTAAGCTCAACTCACACAATACTCATGGCGGATTTTCCTGTAGAAGTGAACACGCTGATCGACAACTGCTCAGAATCCTGAATGGTCACAGAGTCCACGGTGGTAGAGAAGACGAGACTTCTCGTGCTCGCTGAATAATCAACATCATGAAGTAACAGAAGATTTCTAAACTCAGCGTGAAATTAAGATAAGCTGGTAGTGCTGGGTCCAGATAGCTTGGGGTGAAGACGTATCCGAAACGTCCTTCTGATACCTGAGTGAAGTTCTCTGAAACTTGTTTCATCAGATTCTAAAAAGTTCAGAATCTTACTCGGGACATTTTTCGAGAAGGTCAAATGAATCGAACAATCTTTAATGATCACTGATATGACTCTAGCTGAAACTGCTGAGGAAAGTAGTACTGTAAGTCGCTTCCTGGCCTGAAGGATCTCTCTTTCTCTCTCTCTCTCTCTCTCTCTCTCCTCTCTCTCTCTCTCTCTCTCTCTCTCTCTCTCTCTCTCTCTCGCTTTCTCTCTCTGACTCCCTCTCTCTCCCTCTCTCTATCTCTCTCTCTCTCTCTCTCTCTCTCTCTCTCTCTCTCTCTCTCTCTCTCTCTCTCTCTCTCTCTCTCTCTCTCTCTCTTTCTCTCTCGCTTTCTCTCTCTGACTCCCTCTCTCTCCCTCTCTCTATCTCTCCTCTCTCTCTCTCTCTCTCTCTCTCTCTCTCTCTCTCTTTCTCTCTCTCTTTCTCTCTCTCTCTCTCTTCTTCACTAACGTGTAAGTAACCAATGAAGTACTCTTTGTAGATGGTGTCCCGCTTATCACATCTACTTCACACTTTGTATCACCCTGGAAAATAGGATCATATTAGTTTGGTTAATGTCTTGTCATGTCTTGTCTTGTCTTATGTATCTCTTTGTTTTTGGAATGAGAGATAAGAGAGAGAGGGAGAGAGAGAGAGAGGGAGAGAGAAGTAGAGAGACAGAGAAAAACAGGGAAAGAGAGAGAAAGAAAGAAGAGGAGAAAGCGAGGAATACGTGATTGTCTTTTCTTTAAAGCTGAAAACCATACAATCTCATTGAACAACATCTGTGTCAGATACAGCTCATCCGAATCCCTCGCTATCAACGTCATAGCTGTTGAACTGTTCAGTGAATAGACAGGGAATCGTTGGGTATCGGTGACTGTAACAGCTAGATAGCGACCATATTTCTTGATGTCTGGAATCAACTTGTTCAGAATTCGTGAATCTATCGAGAAAATCACTGGTCGACGGTAACCCAGCATAAGACAGCTTTTTGTCAGAATCTTCATGAATACTTCCATAAACCAGAGTTGACTTCCGTCAAGAAAATTTTTTTTGTGTGATGGACTTCGTGAAAAATGAGAGAAAAAAACGATGAAGTCGTTGTCTACATCGTCCAAGACCTGTGAGTGGAAATACAATATTTTTGGGTTCATTTGACTTTTTTGTACTGTCACTTTTAGAAAGTTTTTACCTCCGTGCAACTTTGTTCCATACCTTTTAGCTTATTCTCGCAACTGCTAGCTTAATACTCTGGAGAAACTATATCGCGAGCTTATCCTACAAAAATGAACACTGTGACTATAGACTCATAAGGCGGTGGGGAAAAAATCGAAACTGAAAGTCCTGCTGTTTAATGAGGTCTTTTTGATTAAATAAAGAAACTAAGCCGCTAGGTGAATTCAAACTGAGTAGATAAAAATGTATTTTTTTTATTTTTCGATGAAACTGATCACAAAAACTGAAACTTTTGAATTTGAGTCAAAAATTGGAAGGCCGTTGAAACACTGTTGAAGCATGGAGTTCAATTAACGGGGTTTAAAACTTTTGTAAAAGTGATGACAAACTTGATTGTTCTGTGATAACGATGAAAGAGCTGTAGTACTCGTCGGTCAAACTGATTATGGTTACTGATTGTCCTTTGGATATAAATGGAGTTGCTAGGTAGTTTGTGAGTCTGAATAGCTCTTCGTACTGGGAAACTGATTCCCAACCTGTCTGCGACTTTTCCTGTTGTATTAGTATCATCAAAAATGAAGAAACTATCGAAGCGCTCGGTATATAAGCCGGAATAGGCAACAGTTAGGGTTATCTGAAAACGAGGTGTAAAGATTGTGAGAAAGAGACAGAAAGAGAAGGAAAGAAAGAGAAGAGGGAGAGAGAGAGAGAGAGAGAGAGAGAGAGAGAGAGAGCGTGATGAAAGAGAGAGAGAAAGAGAGGAGAGAGAGAAAGAGAGAGAGAGAGAGAGAGAGAGAGAGAGAGAGAGAGAGAGAGAGACTCCAAAACTTTTCGTGGACCGGCATTGGACCGTAGGTGGGCGACACACGGACCGGGCGACACATGGGACTGTTTGATGGGCGACACATGGACCGGTGGCGGGGAGAGTGAGCTGCGTGTCAAATTTGGACCGGCATTGGATCGTAAATGGGCGACACATGGACCGGGCGACACATGGACCGGGCGACACATGAACCGGGGCGACACATGGACCGAGCGACCACATGGACTGTAGATGGGCGACACATGGACCGGTGGCGGGGGAGAGTGAGCTGCGTGTCAAATTTGGACCGGCATTGGATCGTAAATGGGCGACACATGGACCGGGCGACACATGGACCGGGCGACACATGGACCGGGCGACACATGTATCGGACGACAGATGGACTGTAGATGGGCGACACATGGACTGGCCGATGGATGATCAAATCGGGCGAAACCCGCGATATGTCCGCAAGTGGCTGCAATGACCTATCTAGCGCTCGACGACTTTTTAGATCGTTTCTTCTCTGCACTTCGGAGTAGGAATGATTGTAAGCCGAACTATAGCATGTAATGTGTGTTCGCACATGTCAGTTCCAACATTAGACTATTTTTGAA
>OZ022250.1:1374317-1388849 GCA_963978915.1 Caenorhabditis parvicauda | reverse complement strand
CTCTCTCTCTCTCATAGTTAACATTCCAGTCGGAGGCCAACACCAAGGTGTTTTCGGACTTCCATATTGTATCGGCGACACTATTATCTGTAACGCTATCAGAAGACTCCTGGATATTGGAGCTTATGTTTCCTATGTACAGAGAAGGTATAGTGATCTCTCGGTATAACTGTAGAATGAGTCTATTCAGAGTAGTCCAAGCACAGTACTGGCATGACCCAACCAAGGAAGAAGAGTACAAGGAGAAGAGTATCTTCCTGGCTGATATAAACAATGAGAAAACCATCAACCAACGTTATAAGAAGAATCTTGCGAAGCTGAAGAACTTGGTCTTGATCAAATTCACTAAGGATCATATGGTCGTGCCGAGAGAATCTTCGGTAAGTTTGCTAACTTTCTAGAATCTTATGAGAAAATATTTCAGTGGTTCGGATTCTACAAGAAAGGAGACCTGGACACCATCCTTCGTATGAACGAGACCAGCCTGTACCAAGAGGTACCGTAGCCCATGATACAGTACTCAAACTTACCTTTCAGGACAGAATAGGACTGAAGTTGCTCAACGATCTAGGACGAATTCATTTCATCGAAATTGATGGCGACCATCTTCAAATATCGCGCGAAGAATTTATCGAGATTATTAACAAGTTTTTGAAATGAATTAATGTTCCGAATCACATATCTTCCTCTACCTGTAAAAAAGTCTGACCTCCGTAAATCGGTTTCTTAGTTACCGTAGCAGTTTCGCTTCGAAAAACATGAACGATTAAGTAATGCGCCTTTAATTTCAATGGACTGAAAGTAGGAATAATAATTTAAATCCACAAAGATCTAACTGTTCGTTGTGAAAGTCCCGACCCTACCGTACTCAGTTTACAAAAATGCGACTGCCGCGAGTTTGAAATCGGTTAGACTTTTTGCTAGATATGTGCCGAATGAACTTATTTGTTTGTAAGAAAAATCCATGTGCAAGTGCGCTCTATAGAGAACTGAAATTATTTTACGTTTACGTTTTCTTTTTTTTCTTTTTTTTCTTCAAATTCAACTTCGTACAAAATGGACGATGACTACATGTCTGACGCAATTCTGAACGGAATCAGTGATGTTCAGCCATCAGGTTAGCTTTTGAAATAAATATCTAAAGTATCGTTCAGGCCTATCAAGTTCGCGAGAACAAAGAAGACAGAAAATGATCGAATCACGTTGGGTAGAAACCAGAGAAGATAATAAACGTAGAAAGACTAGGAATGATATAGGTAATTTTCATTTCATTTCTGCTATTTCATGATTTCCAGAACGGGAGAGGCGTGAGGAAGCTCTCAGCAAACCACTTGAAGAATCTTCGAAAGGGTTTTCGTTGATGGCAAAGATGGGTTTCAAGCCGGGAATGATGCTGGGGAAAAAGAGAGACGATGGTGAGTAAAACTGATATTAAGCTCGAAGGTCGTTACTTTCAGACACAACCCAACGAGGACTCATAGAGCCGATTTCGGTCGACGTCAAAGTGAACAGAAAGGGTCTCGGCCATGAAGCTGCTGAAATAGAGGAAAGAAATGAAAAGGTTGAGAAGCATCTCGAGGCAATGCGAAAACGAGCAGCGGATCATGTAAGTTTTAAAGTTTGGAAGAAAATGAAAATAAACTCTAGGAGGTCTTAATAGACGATTTCCGCAAACGAACCCGCTTCCAAAGTTCTGTCAAAACGCTCATCAAGGATCTCCATAGTAGCAGAAAGGTTTGCAGTGAGTTGGATCTCAGGTAATTTTCTTTATTAATCTTGTGATGGGATAAATCAGGTTGGAACTTTTGGTCCCCCAGAAGTCTTGGTTCTGGATGAGTTACAAGAAGAAGGCTGACATCAATGAACCAATGACGAGTAAAGAAGAAGAACAAGAGGATAAGTGAGTTTTTAATTATATTTAGCGAGAAAAGAGAAGCGTCCAAAAGTAAATGAACAGTATCACCTTTTATTATTCAGATATCACTACCCGAACGGTCTAGATGCTCCAGTAGAGATTGTATATGAAGAGCTGCATGAGTACGATCTTGCTGATAGGTTTGTTTTTGACACAATTTTAATATTTTTTTTTAGAAATTCGTTTCTCAGTTTTTTTTGGATTAGTTAAAAAGTTAAAAATCCACGATTCTTCCGTCTTACTCGTCAACTACTCTTCCGTTGAAAACAAATATATATATTGAGAAAGTATGTGGAAATTATTTCTTGTTATTAGAAAAGTCTCAAATTGGAATAATTTTACCACATTTATAATCTATTCTTTTTGTTAGATGAGTTCTTGAAAACGTTTAAAAGCCATTTTTGAGTAGGTGGAATTTAAACCCTGAAAGTTTCAGATTGACTGAAATAACCGAATATCTTCGCCAATTCCACCGTTACTGTGTTTGGTGTGGGGCAAATTACGAGAGTGCCCAGGAGCTGAGAGAAATTTGCCCCGGCGATACCAGAGGCCATCACGATTCGGATGATTGTCATGATGATTGAGTAACACTGATACATACGACTTGATTATCTCCTTCAAATAAATTTTAAACTTTTCATTAGTCACTACTTCTTTTCACGATTCATTCTCGTTCACACTATCTATTGATTCACATAATGCACAAAACTTGACAGGACTTCAGATGGCTGACAAACAAGCCAAAATATTGTGTGTTGGGGACGTTAACGGCAGGTTCCTGGAGCTTGTGAAAAAGATTACGACTGTGAATAACAAGGTGAAATTTTTAAAAAACTTTTAATTCTGAATATTGTGGTTTTTCTGAACTATCAGATACTCTAGAAAAAAATAATATAGAGTTGATTGAGGCACCAAAAAAATTAACTCTGAATGTACTCCGGAATTAACTCTGAATTAACTTTTTTTGCGAACATCTGAAAGTAGGATACCGAAATAGTAGAGACCCGGAGATGATTTTCAAAAGTTACTAGAATCAGTTTTAGTTGCTTTTCTCTTTTTATGACCTCTGTGATCGTTCAACTTTATATGAAGTTAATTCCGGAGTACATTCAGAGTCAATTCCGGAATAAATTCAGAGTTAATTTTTTGGTGCCACTCAATTAACTCTATATTATTTTTTTCTAGAGGATAGGTTCTGCTAGTGCAGAGATGAGAATCAAGTCTAAATTACAATCGAACCGCGCGCTGCTGCGCGGCACAGCTTTTCTTATTTTTCATATTCAGACGTGACTGTGCCGGGATGGTTCATTTCAATTTCATACGCGAAAAAGCCTCGTAAATGCAATAGAAAAATGAATCTGACGTGAAATGATCACGTGTTTCATGAGTTACGTCGCCTATCATAACTTACAGAGCGGCCCATTCGACGCCCTCTTCTGCGTTGGTGAGTTTTTCGGTGACGACGATGAAGCGAACGAGAAGATTGTCAATGGAGTCATCGAGTTCCCAATTTCTACTTATATTTTGGGTAAGATTTTGAATTGTGGTTAATAATTATAAGTACAAGAAACAGTGATATTTCATCATTCACTCTAAAAATACATGAATTAAAAGTAGGGATACGGAGAATAGGTAGGGATATATCTGTCAAGTAAAAAAGAATTCAAACGAAATGAGTCTGGGAGTATGAAATGTATGTGTGAAACTGTAGAGAATGAGTCCACAAAAAAATTGAATTTTTATAACACGCCGTTTCCATTTTATGAATGAAGAACTGACCACAACTCGATAATTTTCGAGAAGGTGAGTCACAAGTTCAAAGGCAAACTATCTGGAATCTTTTACATGTAACTTAGAAAGGTGTCGAAACGATGAAAAAGCTGTTCATATCAATTTTTAAAACGGATCCAGTTCATCTAGAGCAATAATAACTTCATAAAAAGTTGATATCGTTTTCGCGAGTTTTTTTTTTTAGTTAAGTGCGACTTCTTCAATCTCATGTGATGACATCGAACAATCACCGATTGAATGGAGTTTTCGATTTTTATCATGGTAATAGTGTAAACTATCATATCTATGCACTTGAAAATAGGAAATTCTTAATGAATGAAAAGAAACGAAAATTAGATGAAAAAGGAAAAACTCAATTTTGAATGTTTTAAGAAAATGATCTATTTTACTGCCCAGTTCTCGTCCTATCGTTCCCATATTTCTAGACAGTGCTTGAAAATGTTTTCTTCAACATCTCTGAAGTTCACAGACCAATCCGTAACTCCCAGGTTGATATAAGCCAAAATGTTTTTGGGTTCGTATCTTTATGCCCGGCACTGTATGTGTGAAACTGATGACCTCGATAGTGTAGACCAGAGTTGCACGGAAGTAAAATTTTTCAAACGAAAGTCGGAAGTTGGAAGTGAATTTTTTAAACGGAAGTCGGAAGACGGAAGTGAAATTTTTTTCACGGAAGACGGAAGTGAAATTTTTTTCACGGAAGTCGGAAGTCGGAAGTGAAAAAAGAACGGAAGTCGGAAGGCGGAAGTCGGAAGTCGGAAGTAGAATTTTTTCAACGGTAGTCGGGAGTGCAAAAAAGTTGAGAAAACCCAGAGATATTGTATATTCGCGCATTCTCAACAGGTGATAGGTCAATTCCATACTGAATAGAAACGATTTCACGATTTTTTCGTCATTTTTCTCGAAAAAATTCGGAAGTCGGAAGTGAAATTTTTTTTTCACGGAAGTCGGAAGTCGGAAGTGAAAAAAAGGGCGGAAGTCGGAATTCCGTGCAACTCTGGTGTAGACCTTTTGAATCCATGATAAGATGTAACTGCTAAGTAGATTTCTACTCTTTCTTTCTGCGTAATCAGTATTTTTTCGCGTTCAGATGACTTTTCGTAAGAAAAGTTACCAATAGTGGCGTCTCTAGTTTTTTTCTGCAATCTTTCTCAGTCAATGTTGATGATAATGTTCATTATAATGATAAACAGAAGAAGACCAGACCAGTGCCAGCAATAGCAAAGGTAGCTGGTTAAATTATCATGAATAAAAGCGTAAATTTCTAAGCATAAAGTGACTACTAGTTAGTATAAAGCATATCTGGTATGACTTCAGTGTTCTTGAATTGTTCTTGCGGTGTTTTCGGAGAGAGTACAAAGATCGGCTTGCTTCTCGCAGTAATGTAATGTTGAATATTCGCTCTAAATAGCACTAAACAAAATCTTTCAGGTCCATCAAGCAAACGGCTCAGTTACCTTTACCCAGAAGAATCTATTGAATTCTCGTCGAACGTAACGTACCTGGGGAAGAGAGGATTGTTGAATTCTGCTACAGGTGATTTTTGGAAAAGCCAGGTTTTTTTTTCATCAAATTTGTGATATTTATACGTACTACGTTTGTCAGAATTCATAGAGGTAGTGAGTAGGTTCTCAGAAAATAGCTAATGTTTTGTCATAAACCAACCCAGAAAGTTTTCCAGGACTCCAGATCGCCTACCTGAGCGGTGTTGAAGGATCGTCTAATGAAGAGCATCAGTTTGACAAGAGTGATATCGAGGTTTTTTTTCAAAATGAATTCGATTAAAACTGAAGGAATATTTTCTAAATTACAATTTTCGAATTGTAAATCACAAGTAGAAGTTTCGAAAATATTTTTTTCTTATTGAAAAAGGACGAATTCTGAACTAAATAGTAGAACCTCTTTTTTTTCTGTTGATTCTTAACCAGAGCTTGTTCAGATAGTTTTTTGACATTTCTGATTCCCTATAATCTTCTTTTCAACATCCAGGAGCTTCTGATACCTGTACACATATCTAGCAAAAATCTAACCGATTTCAAACGCGCGCCAGTCGCATTTTTGTAAAATGAGTACGGTAGGGTCGGGACTCTCACAAAGAACAGTTAGATCTATGTGGATTTAAATTATTATTCTTACTTTCAGTCCATTGAAATTAAAGGCGCATTACTTAAATCGTTCTTGTATTTCGAGGCGAAACTGCTACGGTACTAAGTAACCGATTCACGGAGGTCAGATTTTTGTACAGGTATAGGAAGCTATGTGCTGTAGGAAGCTTATTTTCCTGTTGATTCTTAACCGAAGCATATTGTTTTAGTTTTTCGGTTTCAATATTTCTACTTCCAGGAGCTTCTGATACCTGTAGGAAGCCAAGCTGGCTTCTCCGGAATCGACGTGCTCCTGACGTCCGTTTGGCCATCAGAAGTCTGGCGACACTCACACAATCAGCCGTCAAAAATTCCAGAATCCTCAGTCCTTGTATCGAAATTGGCAGCGGCTTTGAAACCACGATATCACTTTGCTGGGAATGGAGTTCATTACGAGAGGCAGCCGTACCGGTAAGCTTTGAATGGTATTTTTCAGAATTGCACGGAAGTAAAAATTTACTAGGCGGAAGTAGGAATTCCGTAATATGTAAAATGGAACATTTTTTCTAGAAATGACAAAGTCCTTGATTATTTTGATTGAATTCGACAGGTAAAATGTTTAGACGGAACACATAGCTTCCCCTACCTGTAATGGAAAATCGTCGGATGTGTTTTTTATGAGCGACGCATATAAATAACATATGTCGTTTATAGAATCCGCGGATTATGTGCGTGTTATACGGTTATGTGCGGTTTATGGACCTTTTCTATACTCACGATATTATTGAACAGGATAACAAACATAGAGAAAAACACTTTATTAATGACATTTAAAAGACATTAAATAATTCTTCTGATCCGCTGGACTTCTCGCTATTCGGACGTAGTAGATCACATTTGTAACATAGTTGTTGTTCTGGAACCTGCAAATAAAATGTAATTCAATAAAGTTTAGATGACACATACCTCATCTTTCTCTTTTGTCAAACAATACTGACGATAGGAAAAATCCGATAGTCCGATGAACTCATTCACGGCAGTTGACCGTGTGACATGGTTAAGAACATCTTCTCAAGTCCCACAGAATCTTGAGTCCCAGTTCGCAAAATGAAAGAGGCTTTTTGAAGAGAAGCGGTGTGACTATCTGTAAAATGGTTAATTTAGGCTAAATCTATGTAAATGCATTATCAACTGATAACGAGTCCAGAGTTTGATGAAAAACGAGACAAGTGCGTCGCAGCTAGAAACTGGTACTCGATATTGTATACCAGGGGTCCGGATTTGAAACCGCTCCTTCCCCGCGAACTCAACCTCATTGGAATACTGATCTCAAAACGACGTTGAAAAAATTGCAAACAAAAAAATTTCCCCAAAGTGCTAAAAGGTAGCGCTCACGAGATTATTTTTCGAGTAAATGTTACTTTGATCTCTACGTCCTCTATTACGCGTTGAGTTTCTAATCTACTGAACGGGTTGAAGTTACTGCAAATAAGGGTTCACCATTTTCAATAAGTTAGCTTTCGCGCCGCGTTGTGGTACTGAACATGAAACCTTCAAACATCAAAACACCAGTCTGAACCATACAAATTCTGCGGTGGCTACTAGTAAATTAGGAGGTGCACGATTTTTGAGTTTGTGGATTTTGAATCCATATCCTAACCCATGGTATGTAATATAGAGTACCACCTTTGAGCTAAATGAAGTTAATAAAACTGAATGAGTTAGTTCCCATTCTGCACACAAGGTCTAAAGAATGAGCAGAATCAGATCATACTTATTGTAGATTAATTTTTAGAGTTAAACGTTAAAACGTACCTTGTTTCCTTGTTCTTTTCCGTCATTTTTCCAGGGTGCAACTTCCTCGTCTCACGTTTAGTATTGTTGATTGCAGCTTCTCTGCGAGCGCGAGCACCAAATCATGAATATTTTGAAAATTCCACATCGACCTGAATGGTTTGAAAATTGAATTATCGGTGTTTGTGAGGCATTTTCGCGCAGTGGTCTTACTCTTACTGTATGACTGTACGACTTGACTGTTTTAAGATTTAAAAAAAATTAAAACACACCTTGTTTCCTTATCCTTTCCGTCAATTTTCTTATCCTCGTAGGGTTCATTATAGTAGCCTCGATATGAGAATTTTTTGAGAAGCTCACATCATCTCGATTGACTGAAAATTTTAGATTAGGCCCCATTCATCAAAACAAAAATTAGTAAGGTGAAGTGAAACCTGCAAATGGAACGTTAGTTAAACAAGTTACGGGTGGTCATTAGTGTGAGAGTTTATCACGAAAATATGTTCTATAGTCTTCACTTTTATCAAACTGATGAAATAGAAGAAGGAAATGAACAAAACAGCAGGAAATAGCTCAAACAAGAACAGAAAACGAAAATAAAAAACATTTGATCTACCTGGTACTGTAACTTATCAGTCGCCATTTTTACTTTTAATTTTTCACGTTTTCACTGTTTGCTGTAAAAACAGCGAGAAAGGTGGGAATGTAACACAGAAAATGAACAACAATGGTGGAAAACAGTGAATTATTGTTTCTGAATGATTTTTTTGCAAAATGAAATGAGGTGTGCAATCTAATCACTTTTATCTGATTTAAAACAACCTTCCGAGCTTTTTTACATATAGACTAATATTTGACATCGAAGTTACTTTCTCAAGAGATGGTGGCACTGCCATATTTTTTTTTAGTTCTTTTAGTCACTCCAGGGTAAAGTAAATCAGTGTTTTTCCGAGTTTTTAGAATAGTTTCATAGGAAAAGTCCTCCCACAATGGTATTTTCTCTATCGAATTTCTCCGATTTTTGAATTTCTCTGTCCGAACATACCACAAATTTTTCAGGCCATAATAGACTGAAATTTCGCCAAGTTTCCTTGTGAGTTAAAAATGCGGACATATTGACAGTTCGTAAGATACTGCTCGAAGACCTCAGGAGTCGTAGAATATCTTTCAATACTCATCAGCACATCATCCAGGGTAATTCGGATGCAACAGTGTTCGAATTTTGAGTGTTCATGTAACTTCCGATTATGTGCATGTTATGTGCGGGTCACATAAAAAAGTCTCAAAAAGGCCTCTGAAAGTTCTTGGCCATAAACGACACATAAGCGTTTGGACTATAAATCTCATATAAACAGACTATAACACGCACATAAAATACTAACATTCACATAATCCGCTAAAATGCACATAACCTGCTAAAATGCACATAAACCGCGTATAAATAACACATCCGTCGTTTTTCCATTAATTTAGGTAAAGTTAATACTAGGGAATTTCGATTATGAAACAAATTTCAGAAATCATCGTGTTCTTCTTGAACGAGCCCGTCACACGACAAGGTTCATAGGGTTGGCTCCGGTGGCGAACGCTGAAAAGCAGAAATGGTTGTATGCGTGCAGTATCAAGGTATTTTTTCTTCATATGAGATGATAATTTTTGTGAGAAGCTGACAATCTCCGACTTTAGTTTGAAAAAAATTCACTTTCTATTTCCAACTTCTGTTAAAAAATTATATGTTTGTGTTCGAATTTGAGGAAAAAACACAATGAAATCCTTATCTAGCGGCAATACAATGGTTCTGGGGGTTTTCGATTTTTTTTTGCACTCTTTCAACTTCCGAGTAGCGTTGAAAATTTTACTTCCGTAAACTTGTATTTCATACGAAAAAGAAGACTGAATCAAGAATCGCGAGTCACGAATCTTTTTTCATTTATCTTTGTCGACACCTCAAATTTTAGGCTTAGGTAAGGTACAAAACACTAGTTAGGTACGTTTGTTAGCAACGATTATTTTCAAGAGTTTCGAAATTTATTTGAAATCGATGTGAAACTTGAAAAATGAGTAAGTGGGAAAATTTTTGAAGCCTAGATGGCAGACTTGCGCGAAATACAAATTTCCTTTTCAAAAGTTCACTTCTTACTACGAACTTCTGACTTTAAAAAAGTCAATTTTCAATTTAAACAGCGAAAAATAATGATTTCGAGAAAAAAAGACAATGAAGTCCTCGTCTACCTACCTTGAGCTGCACGGAAGTAAGATTTTTCAAAACGGAAGTCGCAAGTTGAAAGTTGTGAGTGCAAAAAAATCGAATAAACCCAGAAATACTGTATATCTGCTCCTTTTTAGACGAAATGAGTTGAATAGAAAACGATTTCTTTGTTTTCTCCCTCATTTTTCACGAAACAATTTTTTTCTTGGTCGAAGTTGGAAGTTGAAAATGTATAAAGTGATTTAAACAAAAACGGAATAATCGTGCAACCCTGCTACTTACATTAGTCTAGTTCGTTTGAGAATGAACGGCTATACAATATTTCTGATTTTATCTATTTTTCCTTAACTTTCAACTTTCGTTTCGTAAAATTTCAACTTCGGTACAACTCTAGAAAGAAGTCTTGAAAAAACGGTTATTTGTAGCCAATGAGAAGAATGGAGAAAGAAGAGCTGACAGCGCAACCGCCAAACTCGTCAGAATACCCATATCGAGAAATGCTGGAGGAGTTGGCCGCCAAGTAAGCTTTCGTTTCATATAAAGTTGGATAACACACTGCGGATCAGGGATAAGTGAATATAACCGCTCTGCGACCGGTTTGCAAGACCCATATAACAATTTTGAGTGGTATAAAAATGAGGAAATGAGAAAAACAAAAATTTTGATTAGAACAGTATCCAAAATTTTCTGCGCATTATCTAGATTTGTTCATAAGAGAAATTAAAGGTACTTTATGTTGAAAATTCTGCCTTTTCACAGTTCCAAACGAAATGTTCGAAAATATTTGAGCATTTAAAATTATCCAATTACAGAGAACACTTGAAAGCTGTCAACGAGAATAACGGGAAACGAGCTGAAGGCTCCCAGTACCGCTTCAATATGGAAGGTGGTGAAGACGAGTCAGCGGCCAAAAGGAGAAAACCGAACGGTGAGATTTCAGATTTTGAAAGAATGAAACAATATTCGAGAATTCTGTTTTCAAAAGGTTTCTTGTTGTTTTTTTTACAAAAAGAAGAACAATTTTCACGATCATGCTCAATAATTTCGAGTGATTCTGAGAAGCATACAGTCGTTTTTTTTGTAGTTTTGAAAAAATGCGGCATTTTTCAATCATTTTTGAAAATTGGGATGTTTTAGAGAGAGAGAGAGAGAGAGAGAGAGAGAGAGAGAGAGAGAGAGAGAGAGAGAGAGAGAGAGAGAGAGAGAGAGAGAGGGAGAGAGAGAGAGAGAGAGAGAGAGAGAGAGAATGCGTGCTTTTTTGTTCGTCACAACGGACTTTAATATGAACATTTCATTTCTACAGAGAACGAGAATGCAGATAAAGGACCTCCACGTCCTTGTTGGTTCTGCCTGTCAGCCGTTGAAACTGAGAAGCATCTTGTCGTTAGTGTCGGAGACGCTTGTTATGTAGCCATGCCAAAAGGACCATTGACCGATGATCATGTGATGGTGATGCCTATAGGTGAGATTTCTATTTGAATATCAATTTTTCCTCATTTCGACGACCATGAGACACTTAAAGACCGTTTATCAGAGCCTCCGAGATCTTTTCCCAGATTTTTGGTGGTTTTTGGGAGTTTTTTCAAGAAAACTATCATTCTCAGGGAGAAAAAAGTGGAAAAAGGATGTCCAATCAGTGAAAAACCGGGAATTGCTTGAATCATGATACCATTTTTTCACAATACAAAACACTAACCAGTCTAGTTTCCTATTGAATAATTTCAGAAGCTCAGAAATTCGAAAACGTTTTAACCATTTAGGCCACATCCAATCCCAGCTCGTCGCTCCATCAGATGTGGCAACAGAAATTGAGAAGTATACCAACGCATTCACCTTGATGGCCAACAAGGTGAGCATTATTTTATTATTGTATAACGATTTCATTGTCTTTCTTACGGCATTTTTCACAAACTTCACTACACGAAAAAAAACTTTTTATGACGGAAATAGGAAGTGAAATAAGGACTTCCGTACAACTCTGCTGGTTAGTCTCCTCGAAAAATTTTACAGTAACCTCAAAAAAACTATTGAGGAAAGTATATGAAACAAAATGGGAGGAAAAGACCATCAAGCGACTCAAAAGCGGTCATCCGGCACTACTAAATGTTTTGATTGGGGTCGACTGACTAGCGCTTTTTTTGAGACTCCGCCCCCTATCGATTGTTTTTGATTTTGATACGCTGTGCGAATTAACGTATTGTACACGAAAATCTTCAGGCTGGCAAAGTTCTGGTCTCATTCGAACGAAATTTCCGTCAGCAACATCTCCAAGTGCAGCTTGTTCCAATCCCCAAAGCGTGCTCGAAAGTCCTACGAACGACCATCTTCAACGTGGCTCAGTTGTCGGGAATCGAGTTGGTAGCGTTGGATGATAATGAAAAGGTGAGTTTCTTGGAAAATATTTGATAGCTGTGATTTTTCTATAGGCAGGCTAGAAATTTCTGATGAATCTTGAAAATTTCAAGAAATGTGGCATTTTTTGAACAATTTGATTTTTGAAAAATGACATAAAAGAATTCTCAGTACTAAAAAGGCCGAAATTTTCTGGCTTTATCCGTAGACAGTTGAAAAGTTTATGAATTGAACTTGGTAGCGTTGGATGATGATGAAAAGGTAAGTTTCTTGGAAAATATTTGATAGCTGTGATTTTTCTATAGGCAGGCTAGAAATTTCTGATGAATCTTGAAAATTTCAAGAAATGTGGCATTTTTTGAACAATTTGAGAACTTGATGAAAATTGGATTTTTGAAAAATGACATAAAAGAATTCTCAGTACTAAAAAGGCTGAAATTTTCTGGCTTTATACGTAGACAGTTGAAAAGTTTATAAATTGAACTTGGTAGCGTTGGATGATAATGAAAAGGTAAGTTTCTTGGAAAATATTTGATAGCTGTGATTTTTCTATAGGCAGGCTCGAAATTTCTGATGAATCTTGAAAATTTCAAGAAATGTGGCATTTTTTGAACATTTTGATTTTTGAAAAATGACATAAAAGAATTCTCAGTACTAAAAAGGCCGAAATTTTCTGGCTTTATCCGTAAAATTGAACGTTAGAAAATAGAAATTTTGAAAACCATCAACAAACAGCGTGTGCTCATAGAATATTGTTTGAAGATTTGCAGAAACTCTCAAATAAGTTTCTAAACAAACGAATTTTATAAAACGGCCTAGAAAATGAATATCTATTTTTCAGCTCGGAGACGTCGTCAACGAAGGATGCCCCTACTTTATCATAACTCTGCCCGACGGTACTCGCCTCTTCACGAGAAACATGAAGAATTTCCCTCTACAATTTGCCAGAGAGGTAACTTCAATGATCAAGAAACCCAACGAACTCTCGAAGGCCAACAAAAAATGAGAAATCCTTGACGCGCACGGCTGTCCCACTCGCAGTGTTGTCTCATCAATTTGATTGAATGGCTAATGTTTCGATTGTGTGAACAAGTAGCAGGAATTTTGACCTAATCTCGCTACGCGCAGATCTTTGATCTGATGTCCCGCACTATAGCCACTGAACTAATCCACCCAAGAGAAAAGAAGGCGGAGCGAAGAGGCGTGGCTTTGTGTTGTTTCAATAGGTTCAGATATAGAGTCTCTATCAGAATTCTAACCTAGTCCCCCTACATGAATTTTGACCATTTTCAAGGTGCCTAACAGAGACAGTTCTCATAGTTTCTCAATGATCGTCAAGAAGCACAACTCTGAAAGAGGCTCGGGAGAAGTGGGCGTGGCTAGGACTAGTTTTAATTGGTTCTGATATAATTGTCGGTGAACCTTTCGAATTCTTTGGGTAGATTGTTAGATGGCTATTGCGTCTGTCATAATACAAACACTTGTGAAAAACCTTTTTACACAAAAATTGGAATTTCGGGTTATTCACATGAGGCTCATAATAGACGCCTCATGTTAGTAACTGTAGATGCTAAATAAACGTCTTAAGAGAGGTTGAGTCTTAACAGAAGTTGACTTTGAGCGTTATTGGGATTCAGGGTTGAGACCTAGCCAATTGCGCTAAGCAGGCCAAGTTTTGAAGTAGAAGAATTTTGCGCGTTTTTGTTTCAAGTGACCTAGCCAGTTTTCAGAAGGGCCTTGAAAGGTGAGTTTGAAAAAGTCACTTTTAATATTAAAATATCTAGCTTGATACAAAGAAAGTGCAAAAATGTTCTACTCGAAAACTCCACCTACCTAACACATCTGGCTAGGTCTCAACTCTGGATCACAAAGTCGATGAGGGTCAACTCTTCTTTATGGTTACCGTACCAAAGTGATTCGATACAGTACTCCCAAACTCTTTTATTCCAGGCCCTGGCAGCAAAACCGCTTCTGGACTGTGAAGACAAGATTGATTGGAAAGAGGTTAATCTCAGCAAGGAGAAGGAGATAGAGCTGGTGACAAAAGTGAAAGAAGCCTTAAAGCCATTCGACTTTACCTATGATAATGACTCAGATTGAGCCAGTTGTTGTTTTTCTATGTTGATCTCTATCGCAATTATTTATTTATTGTGAATGAACTTTATATTTTTTACAGTTCTCGAGGTGATGCAGCTAATTTGGAATGGAGGGGTGTGGTCAGATGATGTCTTTCATAATGGAAACAACATATTCTTTCAAAAACTCCATATTTTCAGCTTCTGGAACGAGAAATCTCTTTTTAATGCTCTATCCAGTAGGGAATAGGCCGAATGTGTTCCTCAGATAGTCTTTTTGTGGCCAGTTCGTGACCGCCTCTGAGTTTCACA
>OZ022250.1:1314916-1374117 GCA_963978915.1 Caenorhabditis parvicauda | reverse complement strand
AGAGAGAGAGAGAGAGAGAGAGAGAGAGAGAGAGAAAGAAAGAAAGAAAGATATATATATATATATATATATATATATACAGTAGCGACAGAAAGTTTTTGGACGATATCATTTTTCGACATATCCTAACGCTGGGTTATCGGATCGGTCTTAAAGTTGCATAGATATCAGAAAAAACGTTTTTTCACATTGTGAGAAAATATCGGGGTGATAGGTAGTGTTCTCGCAGAAAAATTTGTGATTTTCTCAAGTTCACTCAAAATTGACTATTTACACATCACATTTATTTCTCGTTTTTTTCTTTCATCACACATTTACCTGTTTTCAGGTGCTTAATTCTGGAAATTGCAACTTTTAAAAACATAAAAATGAGGGAACTAACCAAATCGGTGATCATCCGGGGTCACCGGATGAGATTTGAGAGGTCACATTCGACTGAACAGTTCTGGAAGAAGATTTCAACTCCCTATGGGGTCATTCTTGCTCTAGAATAGCTGGATCTAATTGAAAACTCACAAACAGAACTTTTTTCATTTTGTCGACTCTGTTTGAAATCACCTAGACATGGTTAAAGACCATACGTCTTCGATCTCGTAGGCGACCTTTTTGAGAATCCTCAAGCTGGGGTCAGTTTTTAGGTCATAAAACAGAAACGGTTTGACTTAGAGGTCTTATTTTTCATAGAAACATTTTTCACAATTCAAAAAATCATTTTGATAACAAGTTGTGTAGAAATCATCGTATAGAAAATACTACAAGAAGGCCGAATAAAAAATTTGCAAAGGTGCCGGTATCCAGATTTCAACTATCGGTATTCATGGATGATTTTGGTGCTTCAAGTAACTCTTTTTTGCTCTGAGACGTTCTATCATGTGTTTTTGACTGATTGAAAACATGAAAAACTCCGATTCACCAACTTGGACAACTTTAGACCACTTTTTTAGAACGACATGAAACTGCTCCGGATTCACACCAGTTCTACTGTCTAGTAGTACTTTCTGATTTCTTATTAGTGGATGTCCTGACATGATAGTGGAAAAATGTGCAAACAATAATGTGCCCAGAGAAAATTGGACCTCTAAGTCAAACCGTTTCTGTTTTATGACATAAAAACTGACCCCAGCTTGAGGATTCTCAAAAAGGTCGCCTACGAGATCGAAGACGTATGGTCTTTAACCATGTCTAGGTGATTTCAAACAGAAACGACAAAATGAAAAAAGTTCTGTTTGTGAGTTTTCAATTAGATCCAGCTATTCTAGAGCAAGAATGACCCCATAGGGAGTTGAAATCTTCTTCCAGAACTGTTCAGTCGAATGTGACCTCTCAAATCTCATCCGGTGACCCCGGATGATCACCGATTTGGTTAGTTCCCTCATTTTTACGTTTTTAAAAGTTGCAATTTCCAGAATTAAGCACCTGAAAACAGGTAAATGTGTGATGAAAGAAAAAAACGAGAAATAAATGTGATGTGTAAATAGTCAATTTTGAGTGAACTTGAGAAAATCACAAAATTTTCTGCGAGAACACTACCTATCACCCCGATATTTTCTCACAATGTGAAAAAACGTTTTTTCTGATATCTATGCAACTTTAAGACCGATCCAATAACCCAGCGTTTGGATATGTTGAAAAATGATATCGTCCAAAAACTTTCTGTCGCTACTGTATCTAGCAAAAAGTCTGACCGATTTTAAACGCGCGCCAGTCGCATTTTTGTAAAATGAGTACGGTAGGAGTCGGGACTCTCACAACGAACAGTTAGATCTTTGTGGATTTAAATTATTATTCTTATATTCAGTACATTGAAATTGAAGGCGCATTACTTTTACGTTCTTGTATTTCAAGGCAAAACTGCTACGGCACCAAGTAACCGATTTACGGAGGTCAGACTTTTTTACAGGTAGAGGAAGCTATGTGGAAGGCGCAGAAGTGCAGCATGTTGCTGACCCTGCACGGGGTTTGCAAAAAAGTAGTTTTACAGGTACTTTTATGTGGTTACACAGATTTTACCCAGACTCAACCTGAAAAAAAACCCTGCGATACACCTCAACCAGCTAATAACCTTTACACTACACCGCAAGCCGATTTCTATGTGTTTTACGAGACTCATTATCTTCCTTGGTGTAATTTGAGGCTCTCTTGAGGTTGAATGATGAATTACTGTGGTTTTGAAAAAAACGCATTATCATCAACTTTTGTGTTTCACGATTTTTTCAAATAAGAGGAAATAAATACTCTTGCTACTAGTGTCATTGCATAACACGTTCGGTGTCTGGACTTACTAAAGCAGGTTTAGCTAATTTTACACAAATAGACACGGTTGTTATTGCATCCAGACATGGTTTCTGTGAGAGAGAGAGAGACAGAGAGAGAGAGAGAGAGAGAGAGAGAGAGAGAGAGAGAGAGAGAGAGAGAGAGAGAGAGAGAGAGAGAGAGGTAGGAATAAATGAATAGAGAGAGAAAGAGAGAGAGGGAGAAAGAGAGAGAGAGAGAGAGAGAGAGAGAGAGAGAGAGAGAGAGAGAGAGAGAGAGAGAGAGAGAGAGAGAGAGAGAGCAAAAGAGAGAGAGAGAGAGCGAGAGAGAGAGAGAGAGAGAGAGAGAGAGAGAGGAGAGAGAGAGAGAGAGAAAAGAGAGTGAGAGAAAGAGAGTGAGAGAAAGAGAGTGAGAGAGAGAGAAAAGAGAGAGAAAGAGAGTGAGAGAGAGAGAGAGAGAAAAGAGAGAGAGAGAGAGAGAGAGAGAGGAGGAGAGAGAGAGAGAGAGAGAGGGGAGAGAGAGAGGGAGAGAGAGAGAGAAAAGAGAGAGAGAGAGAGAGAGAGAGAGAGAGAGAGAGAGAGAAAGAAGAGAGTGGAGAATTATTTTTTCCGCGCAGGACCACCCATGATGAAAACTGATTATGAGTATCCGTGCTGTATAAAAAACCCTTATGTTATGGATAACTATCTACTCCATTAGGAACTACTGCCTCTACACTTGCAACATATCTTCACTCACAACTTTACATTTCGGTAACTTTCAGGAATTAGGCGTAGTAATGGCAGCTACACACTTTACACTGTTCTGAACTCCCACGCGAGCCAATTGACCCCCCTGGAGCAACACCGATACCAGCACAACAATGGGTTTTGGGTTGACTTATTGATTGATTTTTTGTTGGTTATTTATTACTGTATTTCACTCCTGACCTTCTCTCATGTCTACTTTATGTTGTCTGGCCAACTTTACCTTAAGATTTTTTACTGTGTTAAGTACCCCTATTGAAAATTAGACTACGGTGGTACTGTGGGGTACTGTAACTGATATAGTTTTGAATCCACACCTTACACCCCTTTCATGTTTGAGAAGGAACTTGATCGTTTTACCATAGTACCGAAGCTTAGGTGGTTATTGTATTGTGATCTTGATCACTTGATTGTT
Source organism: Caenorhabditis parvicauda (assembly GCA_963978915.1). NCBI lineage: Eukaryota > Metazoa > Nematoda > Chromadorea > Rhabditida > Rhabditidae > Caenorhabditis > Caenorhabditis parvicauda. The sequence goes on along the minus strand of OZ022250.1, from coordinate 1,370,703 downwards.
AACGATCCCATTGTTCTCATGCTCACTTCATTTAAAAACTTTTTTCTTGTTCAACCTTTCATGTTTATGATACACTGTGTAAAGAAATAATAGCAAACGCGACTTGTTTTTTGAAATAACTCGACAAGTTCTGAGAATTATGAAAACTTCAAGAACAAAAGTTGTTAAGGACACTAAGCCACAACTTTTCTGAGAACTTCATCCAGATTCGTCAACAGATTCCAGAGTTATGATTGCAGAGCCCGAACGACCAAAAAACAGAGTGTAAAGAAATAAAGTGTATATTCTCAAACTTGACACGTAATGTAAGGGAATGTAAGAATACGTTTTTCTCAGTTTTTGAAAATTCCACATCTTTCAGAAGTTATGCCACGAAAAAGATGAAAATAGGCAAATTAGATCTATTTTCCAAAAATAAGGTAAATTAGATCTAATTTGATATGGCCTGAAAATTCGAAAACTACTTTTTTCTGGTAGAGTAGAAAATTATAAGAATACGTTTTTCTCAGATTTCGAAAACTCCCACTCCTTCAGAAGTTATGCCGCTAAAAAAGTTAAAATAGGTAAATTAGATCTATTTTGATCTAATTTTCTAAATGAGGTAAATTAGATCTAATTTGATATAGCCATAACATCCGATAACTAATTTTTCGGGTAGAGTTGAAAATTATAAGAATACGTTTTTATCAGATTTTGAAAACTCCTACTCCTTCAGAAGTTATGTACACATTTCGATCCGTTTTTTGCCATGCTTGCGGTATAGTCAACATGTCTTTGATGGACGATCGACAGCTTTAAACTCGAACTCCGAGGACGCTGCAAGCACACTGCGACTGCTCTGTGGTCCCCACGGGTTATTGATTTTCCTGTGGAGGTTCGACTCAGATTTCTGATCGTGGTTCCAACTTTGGTAGTAATCTCTCTCTCTCTCTCTCTCTCTCTCTCTCTCTCTCTCTCTCTTTCTCTCTCTTTCTCTCTCTCTATCTCTCTCTCTCTCTTTCGCTCCCTCTCTCTCTCTCTCTCTCTTTATCTCTCTCTCTCTCTCTCTCTCTCTCTCTCTCTCTTTCGCTCTTTCTCTCTCTTTCGCTCCCTCTCTCTCTCTCTCTCTCTCTCTCTCTCTCTTTCCCTCTCTCTTTCGCGCGCTCTCTCTCTCTTTCTCTCTCTCTCTCGCTCTCTCTCTCTCTCTCTCTCTCTCTCTCTCTCTCTTTCTATCTCTATCTCTCTCCCTCCTCTCTCTCTATTTCTCTCTGTCTTACATTTTCTCCAATTTCTGTGAAAGTAACACGGATCCATATCATCCGAAGAATTAAAAATCATATTCTATAATCTCACAATACTGTTTTTCAACTTACCCAACATGTCTATACTTCTCATTGACATTTAAAAAAATCACTACATGTTTTTATCTTATCTAGCATTTCAGAATCAAACTACAAACTCGCAGCAAAAGTGAACAAAAAGCCCCAATAACTTCTAACAATTAGGTATCTACAGTAACCTACCGTACCTCATTGAAATTTCCAGAAGCCCATAGGGTAGATCAAACATGTCTGACGATCGCAGCAAGTTACCGCTGCCTCGTCTCGACGTTGACTTATCTGGGGCGCCATCGCCTCAGGTCAGTCCTGCAATGTCTTATGCGACAGGTACAGTACGCACGGTTACTGTAACTAACTTTGACCTACACAGATCGCGAGACGGTATACAGAAGTGGAAGTGGACATGCTACTGTAGCCGAGACACATCTCATAAGATCTGTCGGATCACAGTCACAGTCTTATACGGAAGAGCATTGGAGCAGCGAGATCACGAGTTTTGTCGCTATCGCACCTCCAAAATTCATTCAGGTGAGAGTTTTTTTTAAAATTTTTGATTTTGAGTGAAAACGGGGGTGAATTTTGTTCTGACCTTGGATCTGTTCTCCAGAAAACACATAGCTTTCTCTACCTGTAAAAAAATCTGGCCTCCATAAATCGGTTACTTAGTACTGTAGCAGTTCCACCTTGAAACACAGGAACGATTAAGTGATGCGCCTTTAATTTCAATGAACTGTAAGTAAGAATAATAATTTAAATGTTGTGAGAGTTACCGTACTCATTCTGCAAAATTGAGATTAGAGCGCGTTTGAAAACGGCCATGCTTTCAGCGATATATATGAGAAAAGTGTTTACTATTTTTTTGTTTTGGAAAAGCTTTCATGAATGTGACAGAATGAAGCAATACGTACAAAAATAATTAACAGACTGTTCATAAACACGGGACGTTCGCTGTTCGGCTCTAGCTTCTCAACTTTTCAGGTTATGTTAGTTAGTTGTAGGTCTATAGGTCACAGACTACACATTCCATTCAGAAATCACCCTAATTCAATGAACTGGATCCAATAGGCTGGTTCTGGGTCCTGGGTCAAGCTAGCCCACGCAAATATAACAAGATAATCCGCCAACATAAGAGAAATCTTGCAGCGCGGTGCGGGTGCAAACTTTCGAAAATGTTAAACCTCCATTTGGAAGAACTTTGACCCGCCTATTCGTCAAGAAAAGAAGAACCTGCACCCTTTGATGGGAGCAAAGTTATTAGAACTTAAAATATAGCGATTTCGCCACCACGATTTTTTAATATAATAACTTTATTCATTAAGAATAAGTTCATAAGCTTCATGACGACCAGCAATAGCCGCCACGAGCACAGAATAATGGGATTGGGAACCGTAGGAGAACCTTTTAAAAATTCTGCTCCGGTCAGGACAGTTGTGCGATTTTTGCAAAAAAAACGTTGGATAACATTGTCAAATTACCAGAAGGAAAAGAACTGAATATGAGTGTTAGTAGTGATAGAACATTGGTGTTAGTTGTTCGACCAGGATATCCAGATCAATTCCAACCAGTTATCTGACAAATTGTTTTCGACCGTAATTTAGAGGTTCCCATCAGTTAATATAACAAGGGTTAGGAATTGAAATTAAAATAATAATTATGAGAGCTGTAGACGATAGAGAGAGAGGAGCTAATCTCTGTAGTCATCCAGAACTGTTGTTGACCGTTAGATACCGTTGATGGAATTTCCAGTAAAAACGATTTGAGCGTAGCGAAAATTATTGAAAATCGTCATTATGAGTGGTTGCATAACCTTTGCGGGGGTATGATACATGAAATATTTTCCCTTCCATATCCGGACCTCTGGTATATGATGGTGGTTCTCACTTTCAATGAGCGTAACTGAACCTAAATGGATCAGTGCGCCGCAGACCTGATTGTCCAATTCCAGGTGATCAAAGCATACCGAGTGATGACCTCGGACACTGTGAGTCTTGTCGTAGAAGTAGCATCTGATCCACCTGCGATCTTCGAATGGTTCTGTAACGAGAGATCTGTTCAACAGGTGAGTTGTATTCTCATTCGTAAAGCTTTGTCATAGAAAGAGCTTAGCAGTGTGAAAATTGGATAAGTTGTTATTGTTGCTCTATCGATCTATTCAACTTCAAAAACTGAGTAGACTTTTCGGATGGAGAATCTTTGCCTTCTGAGAGGAATCTTATGTTTCTAGCTGAAAATTATGGAAATGATAAGAAAATCGAGTTTTTCACCATTGAATTTGAAAAAAAACCGGTGATGATGATTTTGATTATGTCTATGAACTAAACATAAAGTTTCATAATCTCATTGTAACCTTGTTTCAGGACCGTCAGAGATTCCAAGTCGGCCATGGGATCAACATCACTCGGCTCAAGGTACAGCGACCTGAGCAGGGTGTTTACAAATGTGTCGCCAGGAATCCTGCAGGGGTCAGTACCAGTTACGGCTACATTACAGTTAATTGTAAGTTCTGGTTTTCAATAATCTTTAAATCAGCAGCTATTCCTCGCTACGCTCGGGCCGCTGGAGTTTTTTCGCTAACGCTCCAAAACGCTTTTTTTTCTCAAAAATCTATCTCTCTCTCATTCGTTTCATTTACATTTCTCTCTCTCTCCCACGCTCTCCTCGCTGTCGGCTTCCGCACTCCCCGAAAAATCCTAACTCGGCTAACACTAATGCAAGTTTGGCTAGAACTAATGCAACAACCTGCGAGGGCCCCCAGTGGTCCCTGTGGTCACGCGAATGGCGCTGAAAAAAAACGTGCAGCGGTGACCGAGTGGTTAAAGCGTTGGATTTCTAGGCCCTTAACGCGCGTTCGAATCCCTTTCCGGCCACTTTTGCACAACCCCTCCCTCCAACCCTCCCCCAACCAAATCCAAAAAGGACCACCCAAAAATCGGCTTCAACCATAAAAGGGCGGAGCAAAGAAGGCGGTCCCCTTGTTCTCTTATTAATATGATTTTTCCCATTACAGTCGATCGAAGCCATCTGGAGAGTCTGTCCGAAGACGTCTCTAGGCAACAACGCCATTTGGTCACCTACAACCAAGCACCACGATTCGTCACCCAGGTGCCCAACCTATGCGTCACGGCCGGCAGCGCGGTCGTTTTTGATGTAGAGGTTGATGCTAATCCACCAGCAAGGTATGGTTCTTGGAAATTTCGCCAAATTTATGGCGACAATGGAAACATCAGTACTTTTCAATTTTTTTTTGAAAATCCATTTTTGAGGATCTGAAAGTTCAAGTTTTATACAAGATGATTCAAGAATGAACCAAGTTTTTTATCACTATCGAATTTCCATCAGAAGTATTTTTAAGAAATTTACTATTAAATTGAATGTTAAAAGGAACTGTATTTAGAAGACTCAGAGAAGTACTAAGAGAAAATGATTGTGAACTACTTAAAAAATAAACCAATATTTCAGATTTTCTTGGTTCGTCAACGGCGTCGAGCACAAGGAGACGACTCACAGTGTTGAAATGTTCATGCCTTCAGCTAACAGGAGCGTCGCTAGGTTTGCACTGCCAGTTGCTGGAGAGTACAAAGTCATCGCTTCCAACGTTCACGGAAGTGCCATGAGTTGCGGTCATGTTGACATTCAGAGACGTAAGTGCTTTTTCAGTGTCCGACCTTTTGCGGGTTTTGCCGAATTCATGACTCGAAGCCTAAAACAGACATAGATTCAAGTGGAAATGTGAGAGAATAATTTTTGGGAGAAGAAGTTTTTTCTATAGCTACTTAGAGTAGGTTTCATACTTCTCAAATATTGATCTCTTGTTATGGTTATGGTTATGAGGACTTCCTGTCATGCTAATGACTCTATTTCAATCGGACATGTGATAATCACAAAGTTTCAGCGGAACTGGAAGAATCCATGACCCAGGAAGGCCACTCCAACATGACTTCCAGCGCTTATTCAACGTCATCTAGACCCAGTCGACAAGTTAGTTCTGTTCACTTTTTTTCATGTAAAATTGATTTCAGGCAGTTAACCTGTTTGAACTCAACTATACCCAACGGAGTTCCAGCGTCCCACGAGGGGTCCGCCACCTCGAGAGTCACGTCGAACGCGTCGCGCAGCAGGATGCAGTGCGGCTGGTGAAGCCAGGTAACTTTAATTTGATTGATTCGGTTTCTTCTCCGAGTGGCGTCTTTTCTTTAGTTCCGAGTGGGTTTCTTCCAGACGCTCTGCCACGTGGACCACGCTCACCACGTTCTGGACGTTTCCTGCCAGAAGCACCGCGATTCCAGAACATTCTCCCGCCAAATATGACAATCAGTAGTACTGAGAAGCTCATGCTGTGTGCTGATGTGAAGGCCATCCCAGCTGCAGAAATCACATGGAGTGTGAATGGCTTCGAGCTGCGCAAGAGCTCCAACATTATTGTCCTCAACGAACACAACAAATCAACCCTGATCGTGAACCCTCCAGTGAAACAAGGGAAATACAAGGTACTCGCTGTGAACGATGTTGGTGACGATGTCATGACCTGTCAAGTTCATAGAATCGGCGATGCTGAACCTGTTGAAGGCCCTGGAATTGTCGAGACTGCAGTAACCGTCATGTCGCATCACGATGAAGACGCCCAGTCGCATACATCGCAACAAACAGTTAAGAAAATCGAGAAGCAGCCGTCTAGAGCATTGCCATATGGTCCAAGACTCATCGAACACCCTGATGCACAACTTATCAGGGTTAAAGAAGGCGAGACGCTCCGCATCCGCATTGCAGCAGACGCTCTTCCACCTGCTCATTTCTTGTGGCTCTTGAACAATTTCGAACTGAGAAATGGCAAGAACGTTAAGATCACATCAGGAGAGAACTGGACAGAAGCGGAATTCGTTAAGGCACCCGCTGGAAAGCTGACAGTTCTTGCAAGAAACGAAAGAGGAGAAGAATCTTGGTCGTCGAAGGTCGTGGTCGACTACAGCCAGAAGGTGGAAAACCTGGAAGAAGCAATTCTGAGCCACGTCATGCCAACCAGCGCAAAGATCGGAGAGCAAGTGACTTTCGCTGTTAAAATCGACTCCAGCAAGTCCTCGGAATGTCAATTCATGTGGACCTTTGATGAAATGGTTGTTGACGGTCTTGAAGAGGTCAGAATCGAGTCATCAGAATACGAATCTGTTCTGACCATCTGGGAGACGACCAGCAACACGGTTGGACAAGTAGCATGCCATGTTCAGAACAACGACGGCCTCAGGTTCACTTCGACAGCCCCTCTTGTTATTAGTGAGTGATTTCTCTTTTAGGTTTTTTGGTTTTCTTATTTATTTTTTGCACGGAATACGATCAAGGTACTGATAATAAAAAAAATTCCTACAGGCGACGATGAGACCTTCGAGGTTGTTCCACCGAACCTTCCAGAAGAGTCCGCTCCAAAGATCATCGAGCCACTCCATTCGCAGAACTTTGTTGAAGGTAAACAAGCTATAAGCGAAGCGAGTGTCATATTTAGCGTGGTAAAAGCTCGAAATTTCATGAAATTCTAGTTTTACTATAATGAGATCGGAGCTTCAAAAATGAACGGATGAGATCATGAGCGTAGCGAGTATGATAACTAATTCCTCGTTGGGAACCACACATTAGAAATCTTTTGGATGGGAGAAGCGAGTGTGTTTATATTTTGAAACATATTTTTGAACAGAGCTCACGAATTTTGAACTGATGAGACCACGAGCGAAGCGAAAGTGAACCTGAAACTAATTATACCATCCAGGCCAACCCATCGCTCTTCGCTGCAAGATCACAGCTAACCCATCTGCCGCCGTGGTTTGGTCGAAAGACGACATCGAAGTTGAAGCCTGGGTTGCGAACAACAAGGAATTCTCAACACGAGTTCTGGAAGATGGTATTTGCGAACTTCTTAGTCCTGAAGCTGTTCCAGACGACGCGGGAATCTACAAATGTACTGCGACGAACCCTCATGGAGTTGCTGAGACTGCGGCGTTCATCAATATTGAAGGTGGGGAATTTTCGTGGATTAGAATGCATTCATTCTGAATGAAAACGTTCAGGAACAACCCCAGAAGATTTGGAATTCTTGGATGTTGAGGAATCTGTGGAGGAAGATCAGCTTATTCTGCCACCGAAGTTCATCGAACAACTGGTTGCTGAGATCGATAGTGCTACTTCTTTGGGATATGTCCGACTTGTCTGTACTGTTCAATCGTAAGTTTTCACAACAGAAATCATAACAGATGGAACTTATTCCTCGCAAAAAAGTCCGATGAAAAATGACATGTGGTCACTAATTTTTATCAGCGTTTCGAAAATTGCATAAACCTTTCAATTATGATAAGACTTTTGATGTCGTCCTTGAAAATATTAAATACGTCCTCAAAAATGAATTTTCTCAAGTGAAAGTTATCAGTTCTGACGAAAAAGGTCAGTAATCATCATTCAAAGATGAAACAGAAAAAAACACATTTCTGAAAAAATGAAAATTTGAACAATATCTTCAGAGTTTCGCCAATCACTGTTTCTTGGCAAAAAGACGGCGAAGAAGTGGTTCCGTCGGAGAAGAACGAAATTCTTCAATTCCCTGACGGAGCCCAGATCCTCACAGTTCATCAACCACAGAAGCATACTGATGATGGTGTCTATACGTGTACTGTTGAGTCTGAACATGGTGTCAGCAGCAGTAGTTGCCATGTAGAGCTTGGAGACGTTCACGAAGTTGAGAATGTCGTCGAAGTCAAGATGAGGGAAACTGACATCGACGAAGATCTGGAGATTGTCGATGAGAAGGAGCTTGTCGTTCAGAAAGAAGAAGGTTCGGAGTAGTTGCTTTTCATTCCGAGAAATTATTGACTTTTTGTAGTACAACCTGATTTTGTAAATGTGACCCTTGAGAAAAAATTATGCTGTTTTCTCTTGCCACTTTTGGTACTATGGGAAATTAGTAGATCTATAGCTGAGTTTCTTCACTCTAACAACCTCAAATTACAGAAGAATTCAAACTTCTCATCAAGGTCGCCGACAACGTTGCAAGTTCTCTTGTTGCTAACATCTTCATGGACGCCGTGAGAGAAGCTGTCAAACAGATCGGGGTTAGTTCATGGGTTTTAGCTTCTTATAAAACTGTTGTTTAGGAGTTCAAAGAGAAGGACGAAATCAAAGAGGCACCGAAGTTCGAAGCCGAAGCACAAAGTTATACTGTTGATGAACATGAATCTATTAAGGTATTCTTTCAGATGTTTTTCAGTGAAACATTGCCATTTCAGATGACAACAAAGGTTCATGGACACCCAGCACCATTCATCGAATGGTACTTCGGTGAGAAGAAGATTGAGGTTGATGGGTGAGTTTGATGTTACAGTACCCTAAGAGTACGGTAGAAGAACTTTTGAATACTGTAAAAACTACTAAAAAGTATCCTGGAAAATGGTAGAAAAACTTTTAAATACGGTAATATGTCTGCTGCTCATTGAAATCCCTACTGAAAATAGGTACATTATACCAATGTTACTATAGAAGTTTCTCTGATCCCAAAAACCAATCAAATTTGGCTGAAAAACGCGTCACCTTCATGGAATAACAAATTATGCAGAGTAGTACAGAACCATTTTCCAAACTACAGAAAGACCTCTATGTCCTACCAGAAGAAAGAGTCATCTCTGATTCTGAAGGATGTTCTTCCAAGTCAAGAAGGGACTTACTACTGCCACGCTACCAACATTCATGGCACGAGTGTCCTTTCAATTGCTCTGAAGGTCGTTCAAGAAGGTAACTCGTTGAACATGTGGTTGGATATGAACATTGAATGTTTCAGAGAAACCTGCCATCCCGATCGTCAAAGTTGAAGAGCCAGAGGTTGACCCGGTAAGGGGAACGTTAGATAGTGAATTAAATGATGATGTTTCAGAAACTCCTGGAGGCTGCAGAGGTCATTTCGGAGCAGTTGTCAAAAATCCTGACGGAAGACGTATTCTCGGAGGTAGGGAGGAAAATATTCTCAAAGTCTATGAGGATTCAGATAAGGGAAAGAGAGGTGAAGAAGGTTCCAACGCCACCGCCAAAGCCGAGAAAGGAAAAATCACCTAGTCAGACATCGCTCATGGCATATGAAGAAAAAGTGAAAACGATCGAGTCGAATATTCAGCGCGTCGCTTCACAAGAAGACATTCCAACCGTAGAAGCCACAAATATTCTTCTGAATACTGCCATTTCCTTGAAGGTACTTGATTTCGAAAATGATACTTGGAACAAATCGTTATTTTGAACCGTCGTACACTACCTCGGGTGGTGGATCCGGAGGGGTGAAGGCTCAGGATACTTGGGAAGTTTTTGCAAGTTACCTCCATAATAAATTTGTCGCCGGTACGTCGCCGATACGTCGCTTCCCTGTCGCCATTCTATATAGCATTCATTCGGTACGTCGTCGTATAATCGCCTGTACGTCGCCATATTGTCGTCGTTTGGTAAGGCATACCGAATGGCGACCAAAATATTATGGAGTACTGTACTTTACTCCTGACATAACACTGTATAAATTCAGGACCAGCACCTCTGCGATGAAACGACTACTGTGGTAGTCCAGCAGCAGCCTCAAGTAGCCGAGCAGTTGGTGACAGTACTAGAGTCAACAGTGGAGCAGCACCAACTGAGACTCAGCACGACTACCAGCACTCCGTTGAAGTTCATCGATTTCGAGACGATCATCCAAGCGCCATCTACCTCTTGTGAATCAATCGATAAAGCTTTTGTGGACAGAAGCAAGAAGGTGGGTGTAGAGGGAATGTGGCGCTACATAATGTCGACAACGGTTTTGAAGAAAGAACAGTGGCGCCATATATTGCGACATTTTTTTGAAACGTAAAAATCGCTCTACAGAAAGTTGAGTAGGGAATGTGGCACTACTGCCGTGTCTGTCTACAGTGTCCACGGTGTAACACTTTCGGCCATTCCAAAAGTGGGCGTAACAGGGGCGGGGACAACCAAGGATGGTCGGTCAAAAATGGCTTAGGTCATCCGGAGCGAAAATTTAAATCTATTGATTGGGATCGAATGATTCGCGCCTTTTTTGAAACGCCACCCCCACTCGATTTTTTTGATCTTGGCACTCCGTGCTGTCTACACTGTCTTCGGAAAAGGTTGTGCGGTAAAACGTTGAAATCGGATCTGATGAAAAAAATGTTGACACTACATAAGAACCACACCTAATTTTTCATTAGGTTGAGAATATGCGGAACTTTTTTAAAAAGCGTACAAGAGAGGGCGTTGCCCTAAGGGCGGACCCATTGGACCCATCGGACCATTTGTCATAGTTGGAAATTCTATCCAAAATAGTGGAAAAGAGAAAAATTATGTTTTCGAGAGGATCCTTGTTTGAATGAAATCTTGCAGACCGCCAACGCTCAACACCGAATCGTGGTCCTCCAGGGAATTTCCAACACATTCCACAACGCGATCACATGGAGCATGAAGAAGGTAAGCACCGCCTCCACTCTCTTCTTATTGGACAATCTCTTGCAGGTCAGAAAACTAGCCGGAGAAGATGAAACTAAAGCCTTTGCTGATATTGAAGTGATCAAGCAGGACGAATCAAATGAGCAGGTTATGACCATCGTTGACCAGGAGACCATTGTTCCTGAACTTCTGGAGGTCGCAGCAGCCGCCAACAAGTTGAAGTTAGAGAATGTCAGCGTGGCTCTGGTACGTGATGGCGACAAGTCACATCATGAGCTGGTCATCGAGTACGAGAGCTCCATCACGACTGAAATCGACGATCACAACGTCAAAAACGAAGCTGTCGTCTTCTTCCAGAAGAATGTTCAGAGTGTGAGTAAAACTCAAATGACATTCTTGCGTTTGTTCATTTTTTGAAAATAACATTTAGAAAAAACTTCTAGAACAAAAGTTTTTCATCACAACTTGTTTGAATTGTTCTGAAAATTTTAACCCCATTGGTAGACGAAAAATATCCGAGTGGAAAATTTGCGATTTTGTTTGCAGAAAGTGTCGTTTTTTGATTCAACGAGCCATATTTCTTTCAGCTGGTCGACTCCAAATTTTGTCACTCAGAACATCTAATTCTACAGTTTTTATGAGCTCTCACAGTGTGCTCACAAGTATAGAACATTTGTATTCTTAACATCTAAATATAAACAGTATTTTCCTCATTCGGAGCATGTTCGGAAGGCCGAAAATTATAGCCAAGAAAAACACTGAAAACGTATGCATTCCAGGAGGCGGACCGGCAGACATGGTCTAGGCGACCGAGAATCGCGACTCCAGAAGACAACACCCACGTCGTTGCTGTCTTTGTTGACGTTGACGCGGCTTGTCCCGATCAGAACGTGGAGATCGTCGCTACGGTTAATGCACCGAACCCTCCCAAGGAGGACGTTGAACCGGATCAGTTGACGGAAGTCAGTCAGTCACTCAACAGTGAATCCAGTTTGGGAGGTCAACCGCCGAAGTGAGTGAAAGAGAGGGGAGAGAGAGAGAGAGAGAGAGAGAGAGAGAGAGAGAGAGAGAGAGATAGAGAGAGAGAGAGAGAGAGAGAGAGAGAGAGAGAGAGAGAGAGAGAGAGAGAGAGAAAGAGAGAGAGAGAGAGAGAGAGAGAGAGAGAGAGAGAGAGAGAGAGAGAGAGAGAGAGAGAGAGAGAAAGAGAGAGAGAGAGAAAGAGAGAGAGAGTGAGAGAGTGAGAGACAGAGACAGAGACAGAAAAAGAGAGAGAGAGATTCCAGATTCATCCGAAGACTTGTCGATTGCAACGCCAAAACCGGTGAACCCATTCAACTGAAGTGTGTTGTTTCTGGAACTCCTACCCCAGAAGTCGAGTGGTCTGTAGATGGAGACGCCATCTTTCCGAACTCGTGAGTGAAAGATTCATTCTTGTTTTCGAATATTCTTGGCACTATGAGAAAATGCAAACAAATATTTCACCGAAAGTGTAAGAAATGATTTTTTGATACAATTTTAAGTACAGTAACTGTCTCCCATTATCCAAGTGGCAATCCAAGCATATGGTTTGTATAGCGTTAGCTTCTGTAACTCTATTCCAAAAAGTTTTCATACCTTCTGTCTTAATGATTTAACCGAAGTCATACTTTCAGCGCTTACGATCTCGTCTACGAAGACGGAGTTTGCCTTCTGCGGATCAACAGCACTGTAGCCGAAGATGAAGGAGAATACTGCTGTAGAGCTATAAATTCTGCTGGAATCGAAGCGAGCAAGTGTTACCTGAGATTGAATGGTGAGTTTTTTTTCAGTCAGAGTGAAAAAAATAGAGCAGAAACTTTTCTAAATGAGCTTCACTTATTCGATTTAAAAAAATGGAAACAAATTTTTCCTCTATAAAGTTGAGCTTTCTTTTTTTCCCAGAAAATGAGCATGGAGAAACATTTCCATGTATGAAAAATTGTTTTTTTGAAAACTGAATGACTTTCAATGAGAAAAAAGGTATAACTTGATAACATGAAGTAGGGAAAAGTCTTGGTTTTATTCGACTCGTGAAACACAAAGTTAAAATGATACTCGAACTGCACAAAAGTTTTCACAAGTGGAATTTTTATTCTATTCGATTTTATGAGAGTTCAAAAAAGTAAAACTATATCCTCGGTCGGTCAAAAATAGCTCAATCGCAAAATTATCAAAGCGGGAGTTTTTCTACATTTTCGATAACAATTTTCTGGTTTTTCGAAAAATTTTACAATGATTTTGAAAATAGTTTCTCGTTCAATGACGACTAAAACTGGACAGAAATATGGAAAACTACCAATTAATTGGAAACAATACCAGCTAATTAGTGACGTCATCCGGGGCACATAGCTTCCTCTACCTGTAAAAAAATCTGGCCTATGTAAATCGGGTACTTGATACCGTAGCAGTTTCGCCTCGAAGTAATGCGCCTTTAATTTCAATGGACTGAAAGTAAGAATAATAATTTTAATCCACAAAGATCTAACTGTTCGTTGTGAGAGTCCCGACCCTAGGGTAGGCCTACCGTACTCATTCTGCAAAATTGAGATTAGAGTGCGTTTGAAAACGGCCATGCTTCTAGCGATATATGTGTCTCGATACAATTTTAAGTGTACTAGGATTACCAAATCCGATTTCCTAACAATTCGAAAAATGCGAGATAGTTGAAACTTGAAACATGAGGCGCGACAGGATGGTAATTCAACTTTACAATATGAGCCGCAGAGTGACATGTGTCGTTTACTCTGCTGATCGACTCGATCTCTCCACAACCATTTTATTTCGATTCTCCTTCATTTCTTGCATGTGTTCACGTCGTCTTGGTTCGCTTCCTTTACAACGTCATTCTAACTTTTCTACTGCTTACTAACCGTTGAGGAGTGTGATGGGGGAGTTTTCCTTTGTTATCTGAAGTTATGGTCTAGTTTTTCTAAATTTGAAGTTCTAGAATGACTATCTGAAGGAATCTCTAATTATGAGCATGGTCTAGTTTGACTGAAATTGAGATTCTAGAACGTCTACCTGACCACCTTATCATGAGTATGGTCAAGTTTTTCTAAAATTTTCTGATCTGGTACTGAACTAAATTATTATTATTATTATTAGTCATTTTACAAAATTTTTGAAATATTTTTTTCATGTTTCGAAAATTAAATGAAACAAATGGAAATTACCCATAATACGATTTCCCAGGAATTCTCTGAAAAAAATTAGGAATTTAATATAAAATTATCACATTTCTTTGATTGAAAAAAGTTTCACAGCTTTTTAATGAGAAAATAGAACATTGACGAATGGTCTAATTTTACTAAGAACTCGAATTCATAGACTTCCTCGACCGCCATCATGTCTCCTCTCCGGTTCTTCCTCTTTCATTCTCACAGTTTTTTTTGAACCACTGCACCGAACCATTTTGACGTGAACATGTTTGAAAGAAGAGGTATTCGGAATCTTATCGGTGTAGTGGGGATGGAAAACTTCCAGGATTCTCTCTAAAATTCGTTAAAAACCTTATTTTCAGACCCTGGTGACACCACTGAAGACGAATTTGTCCTCGAGTGCGGTGGAGATACATCTTGTGGAAGTGTTGACATCACAGCCGACTTTAACTCGACTCTCGCACACGTTGAGACCTTCCAGAAACCCGACCAAGAAGGTTCTGCGAGGGTCCGCGTTTGGGAACTCTGCCAAGAAGAGTACGTCAACTTCGACGTTCCAGACGTCTTCGCTAGCCTTCCAGTTTTTGAGAAGTTTGTTGAGACTGCGGAGACCACGGTCAAGGTCTGGGATCTGTATCAAGCTGCTGTAGTCAGTCTAGACGTCAATTCGGCTCCTATACAAGTTGCGACGTCTAACACGACTATGAGCTTCTTTCAGCCAGCTGAACGTCGCGAGGACAGCTTCTATCATTATTCTCCTCTGGAGAAAACACGATTGGAAATGACCAGCGCTCCTAGGAGCCTGACACTTCCCGAGAAGGTTTCCTACAAGGGCCAGGAACTCCTAGTCGACGCTGATCCAATTGAAACCATGTTGTTGTTCGACTGCGGTGTTGAAGTTCAGAAGGGACGTCGCTTGCAGAACACAGAGGAAGAGCTGCTGAAAAGTCTTCGCGAGGAGGAAATCCCAAAGTATTCAGAGAATCAAGTCACTTCCGACCTTCAGAAGATTGCGAAGCGTGTTGAAAAGTCGGTCTCATCGATGTCGCAGTATTGTGGCGATCTAGACACAGTTTCATCCATAGAAGATGCAATTGTTAAGATATCCGATCAGCTCACCCAGTCGGTTCCAGTGACGGAAGCACAAGCACAAGCTAGTGAAGAACTGCTGAAAACCCTGCTAGCCGACCTTCTGCTAAACAACAACAAGCCGACACAGAAGATGGATCCATTGAAGCTGATTCGAAAGAAGCTATTGGATATTGAAGAAGATCTTCTGGAGGATCAAGAAGTGACCAAGATCCTCGGGACCAAGGGTAGGAAAAATTCTAGGACTGCTATTCAAGTGAAGCGAGTTCCAAGTGCTCATTCCGTGAGGATTACCCCAATCGCCAGGACTCTTCAAAATAGGCTTGATCATCTTCATAAACTGACGGATGAGACAGAAGAAGATATCAATGTTTTGTTCGTGAAGATCGCCGAGGAGATCAACACCATCTCCAAGCTGTGCAAGGAAAAGATGACCCGTGAAGGCGCTGATACTGTCATGTACATTCTTGGGTCTGTTCTGAAACATGTGGAAAGCATCATCTCCATGTCACACTATGCCAAGAAGAATGCTCATCTGGTTTCTACAGAGTCTACAGCTGAAATATCTTGCTTCTACGTGTTCTCGCTGGCTCCAGAAGAAGAGGACATTGTTGGTATAGTTGATGACAACTCTGGTGGGTCTTCTACAACGTCTTCCACGAACAATACAAATCTTGGAGGGAGGCTGGCTGATAGCATCAGGCGATCTACACAGGAAGACTCGGCATCCTGGGAGTCTTACCGGAGAGCATCCCAACTGGAGCCAACACCGAGGGTAGATGAAGAAGATGAACTAGAGGAGATCGAGAAGCAGGCTATACTTCATGAGAATGATGTTGTTCAAGATCGTCCTGGGGTTGATCTGGACAAGATGCGGTCAACCAGGTCTCCTCCAGATGACATTGATCTCGACGCGCTTGAAGTTCAGATGAATCGGGAGTTGGAGATTGTGAGGAAGTCGTATTCTGAATCTTCACCTGAGGGGACGCCGCCAGTCCCGCCTCCGAGAGCCAGAAGGACGCAGACTTTGAGTGCAGATGAACTGGAACCAGTGCCGCCGCCGAGAAAGAAACGCGCTAGCACAGAATCATCGACGCCAGTCCAGAAAATTACGAACTTCATGAAGAAGGTCAAGGGCAAGCTGGATAGGAGAAGAGGTAGTAAGAGCGGAACTGATGATGAAGAAGTCGGTCCACCTACTATCCCACCAAAGCCCAACGTGGTTTTGGTAGATGATCGGCCAGATGTTATTGATGTACTTCAACAACCTCATGCGGAGCTGGAATCTCAGAATTTCCTGGAGAAGAAGATTCTGGAAGAAGTGGCGATGTCATCTTCATTCAACGCCTGCGCCATGACTGCATCCTTCAACCAGAATGACGAGAATTCTGAAACCAGCAGGTTTATCGGGCAGAAAGAGATTCTGGAAGAATACATCATTCCTGATGACTTGGCATCGATCCAGATGTTCTGCGAAGAATCTGACTACAACACGGACACAGAAGCGTTTCTCCATGGTACCGTGGAATACTTTGATCGCGCTGATGAAGAAGTCGTGGTGAACGTTGAGCTTCATTCCGTTCCCTCGATGACGTCATTAAACTCTGCAAAACTGCGCGATGACGCGTGCACGATAAGCATCCTACCGATGATCAAGTCAGATGAAACGGTTCACCATGTTGTCGATGAGAAAGATCTTTCACAGATGGCAGAATCTTCTGCTACCATGAAAGAAACTGATATTCTCAGCGATGAGAGTCTCATCTTCGAGCCAATTCTCACAGAAGTAGACGAGCTGGTCGAGCTGTGCCAAGAACCCGCGAGACGTCGGATCACAGGAGTAGTCGTCTACACCCTCTACTACTCTCTCTCCGCCACCGTCGCCGCAGACAACAGCTTTGACGTTGATGTTGTTCAAGAACCACAGAAGTATAACCTAGCCATTCGGATCATAGAAGACGTCAGTGACTTCACTTCTCTGACAGTGACGTCGGAGTGGAATCTGAGGCCGAATTCGCCAGATGACATGAGCATTGCATCTAACAAGACAGGCATCAACGTTTCTATTGTCGCAAGAAGCCTCAACGATGGTATTTACGCATCTCTTGAAGAAATCGCCTGGGGAGAGGTAGAGATGACAGTGCCGGATCTGATGATTGCTAGCATGGAGTCCGATTCAAAGAAGTCATCTCTTCCCTTCAACGTCACGGTATCAGAGGCCAATGAGATGCGCGCATCGGAAAATTCACTGTCAGAAATGACCATGAGCTCGAACACCATCAGCATTCCAAGTTATGTCGTGAAGCTGGACAGTACTGCGACCATCACCTGCGAGCTTAACAACTACCTTCCCGAAGATTGCATGATAGATTGGTATCGTGGAAAGAATAAGGTGATCGTACAGCCTGGCGTCTTCGATCGCATCAGTCACGATCTTCTGGAGGTCCTGGTCATTCAAACGGTTAAGCTGGAGCACGGCGATCTCTATAGCTTAAAGATCAACGACGACTTGTTCCCAGTAGCATATCTGATTGTGGAGACAGGAGATTCTAAGAATTCGAACATTCTCACCAGACCTCAGACATTGTTCGTTATGGAAGGGCAGCCTACTAGTATCACTTGCCAAGTCGACGATCCATCCGTGGTGCTTACCTGGCTCAAGGACCGTCAGCCCATGGACCCATCGAAGAGGATAGTCTACGACAATGATTTGAGAGGAACCCATCGGCTTAACTTCTCAAAGACAAAAATCAGCGATCAGGGGACGTACTTCGCAATGACACCTACTCAAAGTGTCTCATTCACCTTGGTTGTGGAAGGTTAGTTACCCATCTCTATATTGATATATCTGAATTTCAGAGAGAATCGACGAGAAGGAAGTCAGAGTCGTCGCTTCCGGAACGGAAAGTGAAGATGAGGATGTTCAGGAGTACCTAGTACCGCCTGGCAGTACAGCAACCATTGCCTGTGAACTGGAGGAGAATGAAAGTACCAGAAGGATTGTTTGGAGAAGAGACGGAAAAGAGATGAAATTCGTTCACGGAAAGTCTGAACACGTTCAGAACGGTCTGAAACATTACCTTGTTGTTCATGATGCTTGTAATGAGGATTCTGGCCTGTATAGTGTCACCATAGGCGTCGTCGAGTTTAAAGTAGCACATCTTGTTGTTAACAGCATCACCTCTTCATTACATCATAGTAAGAGAAAAAGAATCAGCACCCACTCCCTACTTGTTGATAGAGAGTATTAGGTTCTCATGAAAAGTGTTCACTTACACTTCCGTTGACATTCAGGTCTTGTCTTCTGTAAAAAATAAGTGGTATTGTTTTTTTTTGCTATTTCTAAAACGATAATCCAACAATTTGCTAAAAAAATCTGACCAAATAATTGGTAAACTACAGGTCTTTCAAAAAACCTTGAAAAGATTGTTCTGCTGATAGAGTCATGAAAATTCAAGTGAACTCTTTTTATTGAAACAAAACAAATAAATGAATTCTGACCTCCTTTGCCATATTCCATGTACAATTGATGATATTTATTTGGAATGAATAAATTTTGTTGAGTTATTGATGTTAGAAAAAATACTCGTTTTTTAAAACAGGGGGGGGGGGGCGTCTGAAACAAAGATGACGAATATTTTTAGTGTTATTCAAAGTCATCCCTTTTTAAAAATCGAAAACTGGAGAAGTGTTCAAAATTGAAAAATTCTATTCATTTCGGAGTTTTCGTTTCTGTATTCATAGTAAAGGTAATAGCCCGAAAGAAAAGAAAAAGAGAAATAGAAAGTGAGAGAGAGAGAGAGAGAGAGAGAGAGAGAGAGAGAGAGAGAGAGAGAGAGAGAGAGAGGAGAGAAGAGAGAGAGAGAGAGAGAGAGAGAGAGAGAGAGAGAGAGAGGGAGAGGGAGAGGGAGAGAAAGGGAGAGAGAGAGAAAGAGAGAGAGAGAGAGAGAGAGAGAGAGAGAGAGAGAGAGAGAGAGAGAGAGAGAAAGAGAAAGAGAGAGAGGGAGAGAGAGAGAGAGAGAGAGAGAGAGAGAGAGAGAGAGAGAGAGAGAGAGAGAGAGAGAGAGAGAAGGGAAATACGGAAAAACATTGAAAACTCCACAAATCAAAATTTCAGCCGAACCCGAATGTGAAGAGTCCCATGTACCAATAGGAGTCATGGCAACTATCCAATGTCAAACTTCCGACCCTCACGACGCCATTGCTTGGTGCAAAGACGGAGAGCCGATCGACGCCACCAACGGTCGTTACGACTTTGTAGATTCTGATTGTGGACGTGAACACAGTCTGATTCTTCGTAACGTCGGTCCTGAAGACGTTGGTGTCTACTCTGTAATCATCAACGGACAGAAGACACAAGTGTCCAAGATTGTTGTTGTTGGTCAGTTCGGAACAGTTTTTTCTTGTTTCGCGAGGAAAGGGAGGCCAAACTGATTACGAGTTTAGGAGAAAAGAGAAAGGAAATATCTTTAATTTGTACAGTTTACTTTCTTATTTTTCTATTTTATTCTTCAAGAGATATTTTTCAAATTACTTTAGTAAACCTGCAGTACTGACAAGGAGTAAACAAGAACACAAAATGGAACAGTTGATAGGTAGAGGGCGTGGCCATTGAGGGCGGGGCAAACCATAGGTTG
The DNA here is from genome assembly GCA_963978915.1 of Caenorhabditis parvicauda. Lineage (NCBI taxonomy): Eukaryota > Metazoa > Nematoda > Chromadorea > Rhabditida > Rhabditidae > Caenorhabditis > Caenorhabditis parvicauda. The sequence goes on along the minus strand of OZ022250.1, from coordinate 1,351,035 downwards.
TAATTTACTGTATTCCATAAGCAACATAATTCTTACATTTCCAATAGACGATTTTCAGAACCGGAAGTCGTTTCTCAGATGATCTCAGAAGAGCCAGAAATCGATGTATCTCTTCACGTCAAAACTTCTTTCGAAGAGGTTGATGCAATCGTCCCGACGTCGCCACCACTGTCCACCTTGCCTGAGGAGGAAAGCGGAACTGATGTTGATGAGAATGCGTCCAGAGTTGTGGAAGAAATCGCTGATGTTCAGCAAGAAGTGCAACAGACTGAGGTGGTTCATAAGGATACGCTGGTGGTGACAGAGTCGAAGATTGTCTCAGAAGAAGAAGTTCAACTGCAGGAAGCAGCGCCTGTGGTGAATCCTTCTGAAGAGACCGAGGAAACTCAACCAAAAGAAGCAATTGAAGTTCAGAAGGACGTCCCAGTTCCAGAATCTCTATCACACGAAGCAGCGCCAGTCACTGAATCAGCTCCAGAAGTTATTGAAGTTCAGAAGGACGTCCCAGCTCCAGAATCTCAAGCACAGGAAGCAGCGCCTGTAGAGGTTGTGAAGACGGAAGAGACTTTTGAAGAGTCCAAGACTACTTCTGAAACTAAGCCACATGAAACAGCGCCAGTGACTGAATCAGCTCCAGAAGTTATTGAAGTTCAGAAGGACGTCCCAGCTCCAGAATCTCAACCACAGGAAGCAGCGCCTGTAGAGGTTGTGAAGACGGAAGAGACTTTTGAAGAGTCCAAGACTACTTCTGAAAATCAGCCACAGGAAGCAGCGCCAGTGACTGAATCAGCTCCAGAAGTTATTGAAGTTCAGAAGGACGTCCCAGCTCCAGAATCTCTACCACAGGAAGCAGCGCCTGTAGAGATTGTCAAGACGGAACAAACTACAGGAGAGAGCCCTTCTGAAACTCAACCCAACGTTCCGCAAGTTCTGGAAATAACGTCGTCAACACAAGAAATACTGACAATCCAGACAGATGTCATGATCCCATCTCCTGAGGAGATTATCAAGTCTTCTGAGAAGACAGTTCACAATGTGGAGAAAAAGGATTTTCCAGTTTCAAAATCTTCACAACAGGAAGCAGCACCTGTTGATACTCCGACGACTGAATGGATTTCTGGAGAGAGCAAGACAATGACATCACAAGAAAAAGAATTCCAATCACAAGATTCAGTTGGAATTCAGAAAACTGAAGAGGAAGAAGCAGCAATGGTGACCTTACCATCGGCAAAAAGTATTGATGTGCAGACAGTCTTCACAGTTTTAGAAGCACCTCAGCAGGAAGCAGCGCCTGTTGAAGCTTCGGTTACTGAAACTACTGTCGAAGAGCAAATGAACAGTCAAGATGTCGAATTTGAGTCACAGAAAGCAGCACCAGTGACTGAACCAACTCAAGAAGTCCTTGAAATTCAGAAGGATATTCCAGCTCCGGAATCTCTACCACAGGAAGCAGCGCCTGCGGAACACAATTCTGAAGAAAATAAGACTTCTTCTGCAACTCAGTTACAGGAAGCAGCTCCAGAGTCACATGAAACTCAGAATGCGGTAAAAACACCAGAGTCTGAACCACAGGAAGCAGCGCCTGTTGGAATGATTGAGGAAGAACAAATTTCTGAAGAAACCAAGAATACTTCTGAAACGCAGCCACAAGAAGCAGCACCAGTGACTGAATCAGCTCCAGAAGTTATTAAAGTTCAGAAGGACGTCCCAGCTCCAGAATCTCAACCACAGGAACCGCAGGAAGTTGAAGTTCAAAAAACAGAACTGACTCATGAAGACATCAAGGCTACTTCTGAAACACAACCACAGGAAGTAGAAGTCCTTGAAGTTCAGAAGGACCTCCCAGTTCCAGAATCTCAACAGCAGGAAGCACCAGTACCTGAACCTGCCGTTGTGAAGATTCAAGAAGCTGAAAATACTTCTGAAGGGACCAAAGAAGTTCCAAATCTAGAAATAGTAGCATCAACCCAAGAAACCATCACAATTCAAACTGATGTCAAGATTCCATCATCTGAAGAGAAATCAGAGCCTGAAGAAGTTCCAGCAGTCCTTATAGACTCTTCAATCACAACTCGTGAAGAGCAACCTCCTACACCAGAAAGCAGCCTTCGCGCTGAGGTTGGAGTCGAGCTAAATTTCATCAAGGCAAGCAACGACTTCGAGACCGAAGTGATTGTTAATGAGATTGTGGAAGACGAAGGTAAATTCAGAATCTTTAGGAATTTTCACGTTATGACTTCAGAAGGATCAACCATAGCTGACACCTTGACCGATCTCTCATCCAGCCTGCTCTACACTCCACCAGAATTCGTTCTGAAACTACCAGAAAGCATCAGGAGCATCAACGGAAAGGTGGACCTTAGAGTCGTGGTGAAGGGTGTACCACTACCATCTGTCACGTGGTACCTTGGGGATAGACAGTTGAAGAGTGAAGGGTAATTTTTACTTACTTTCACCTTGAAAAAGTTACAACATTTGCGAATAATTGAACAAAAAAATGAAAAAAAATTTCTGAAAAAAAAGTTTTCAAAAATATAGTAAATTTTTTGTTCACTACTCCACACATGTTTTTTCTCTCCTTATGTTTATTCAAAACTTTTTGTTTTTTGTTTTATAATGAAAAAACACTTGAAACAGAAAGAATGAGGAAAAGTTGTCTGAAGTAGTGAAAATTTTTCAGTCAGAGAAAAATTGAGGGTGCTGAGATGATGAAAACTGTTTTCATTTTTCATAAACTTCAGAGAAGAGACCAGAATCGAATACGAAGACGGGACCAGTATTCTTCGTCTCAGAAACCTTGACAATCACGCTACATCGATCATCTCCTGCAAAGCTGTCAACACTTCTGGTCAAGCGCTAACCACGACTACTTTGAACCTGAGCAACGATGACGTAAGAACAATCTGAATTCTAGAAGGAAATCTGATTCAGGTCCCAAGCATAAGCGAATCTCTGGCAGTTTCTACTACACTTCCGAAGTTCATCTTGTCGTTGCCAGGAGAAGCGTGGTATAATGTAAGTTTGGAGATGTTGCGCTTTTCGTGAACCTCAGAATTTTTTACCTAAATTGTTTGAATCTGGTTTTTCAAAGTACAAAAATATGAACTCGTTTTCTGTAAGGGGGGGGGGGCGGAGCCTCAGGTTACTGTAATTGAAACTGTAGTAGTGTGTTGAGAAGTGAATCACCGGAGTGTTTCCAGATCAACGACGACGTCGTCCTGAAGTGTAAGTACACTGGACAACCACTACCAGCAGCCATGTGGGAGAAAGATGGACAACTGTTGGATTTACAGTAAGAATTGAAATTTTTGACAGGGTAAACGGAAAATTCAGACGGTACAATGTTATATGCGAAGATGGTATTAGTATTTTGAGACTTGATGGAGCTAGGATGGAAGATGCAGGTGTCTTCACATGCACTGTTGCCAACGAAGCAGGATGTGCTTCTTCAACTTGTAAGGTGAAGATCATAGGTGAGTGATTTGGAAAACCATAGTGTATCACTTTTGACCGATCCAAAAGTAGGCGTGGTTTGAGCCGGACGGCGGGTCGGTCAAAAACCACTAATAATAATTATTTATTCAAGAAAGAATAAAAATAAAAGCTCGTGGCCCACACAAAAGGCACGAGCAGTGATAAATGGAGTAAAACGGGGTTGGGGCAACTGTGGTGATGGGAAAACACATATACGCAAGCTCGCAGATAAAATAAAGCTGGAAAGAGAACGATAAAGAATGAAAGAGAGAGAGAGAGAGAGAGAGAGAGAGAGAGAGAGAGAGAGAGAGAGAGAGCAGGAGGAGAGAGAGGGCAATGGAAGGTATCAAGGAGAGGCTTCAGTTGTAGTGAAAACTTAGAGGTTGTACGAAAGTAGGGAGAAATAAAACTTGGGAGTGCGTTGAAAATACTGAAAAAACACATGCCTAACAAGCCTCCAGGAATAAACCGAGTTAGTATAAACCTGCGCAAGTTAATCACGGCGATGTGAATTCGAAGGGAAACGCAGTAGTAAAGACGTACAACCAAAAAGTTACTAAAACTATAAGTTTGGAGAAGTAGAGAAAATGGGAGAAAGATCGCTGGAGAAAGAGAGAGAGAGAAGAAAAATTTTTAAACAGTGCGAGCTTGGTATGTAATAGAAGAAAAAAAAACACAGTACATTGATAGGAAAAAAGAAGAATATGTATATATAAATAATATATAATAGAGTGGTAGGGAGGGCAACAAGGAGGGGAAAGAAAAAAAAACAATATAAAATGGTTAATTTAGGTTAAGGGAATAAGTATAACTTTCACAAGACTGAAGGGGAAGGGAGAGATGGAGACGTTCACTGAAGGATAAGAAGAACCCTGAAAAAAAAACCTGAAAGAAAAAGAGACAAAAAAAGGAAGGAAAAAAAAAGTTATTTCAAAAGGAAAAGTTAGCTAGGTTAGAAAAAAGTAAATAAAAAAGAGAGATAAGACAGTACTGTACTAACTAAATGAAAAAGAGAATCGAAGAATTCCTTCGATTAAACCCAAAAATAATTTCCTGTTGGGTTATTGATTTTTTTTTCTTCAGAGAATAAACGCTAAGTAATGTTAAGAAAACTATAAATGTATAGTTACAGTTAAGTTGAGAAAAATAAATTGAATAGAAGAAGAGAATAAGATAGAGCGCTGGCGAGAGATGACGCAGGAAAAGAATGGAGACGAGAAATAAAAGAGAGAGAGAGAGAGAGAGAGAGAGAGAGAGAGAGAGAGAAAGAAAGAGAGAGCGAGAGAGAGAGAGAGAGAGAGAGAGAGAGAGAGAGAGAGAGAGAGAGAGAGAGCAAGTGTTATGAATTTAGGTGAGAGAGGAAGGAATGTGGTCGAACAGGATACTGTTGGGAATAGATTTCACTGTTTTCTTAAATAATTCAGAGGACATTTGGATAGGAAAGTAGGTGCAAATTTTGTTCCAAATAGGCACGGTTGAAGAGAAAAAAGTACTTGAAGAACCTCTCAAAATATGGATACGCCACGGATTCCTTTTGGAGTTAGAGATTGAGATATTAGAAAACAGCCGGGGATAGAACAATTTGCCAGATAGCATGGAAAAGAGGGAGAAAAGGCAGAAGTTTGTTCGATCCCTGTAAATGGAGACAGAGTTGGCAATGGCGAGCCGTTCACTGTATGATGAGTATTTGATATTCAATCGTCGAAAGACAGCACGGCTAAAAACTTTGAGTGGTTGTTCTAAATCTTTAGCTAGTTTAGAGGTAAGAGGAAAATGAAACACTTCACAGCAATATGCCAGGAGTGGACGTACAAAAGTATCAAAGGCGCGAAAATAGGGTTGGATGGTTGAGTACTTGAGAGCTTTGATCAGCTGCCTGGCGCGGAGAAGAGCAAGATTGGATACGTAGGTGCAATGAGAGAGAAAATTCAAACGAGAATCTATAATAACTCCCAGGTCTCTGAGTTTGGTAACGTAAGAAAGTGGGAGTCCATTAAAGTAGAGAGGAGAGGGAGAGATGGATCTACCGATACCGAGAATAAAAGACTTATGTGGTGCGACCTCCATACCCCAAGCTAGGCACCATTGGTGGACTAGATCGAGTGCAAGTTGGAGAGTCGAAGGGTGAGGGGACAATATTTTGAGGTCGTCGGCAAAGGCGAATGAGAAACAGGAAGCAGGGAGAGAAGTTGAAAGAGTATCGAGAAGATCGTTAATATATATTAGGAAGAGGAGAGGGCCAGACACGGAGCCTTGTAAGACACCGCTATGAGTGTCAAAACTTTTTGAGGAGATGAAACTACCTAGCTTGATGAAACTTTTCCTGTTACTAAGGAAGGCATTGAACCAATCCACCATGAGGGGAGGTAAGCCAAAATCACGTAACTTGAATAGAAGGAGGGAATGAGGGACACGGTCGAACGCTTTCGCAAAATCAAGGTAGCCAACGTGAACAGAGCCGTGTGTATCTAAGAGAGATTCAACCGTGTTAAGATAGGAAAGCAATTGGCCTTTGCAAGAGCGAGTGGCTAAAAATCCGAATTGAGAATCATTGATCTTATAAGATAAATGTTTTTTTATTTGAAAAGTAATAAGGCGTTCCATGACACGAGAGAGGGTGTCGGTTAGAGAAATGGGACGATAGTTGGCAGAGGAAGAAGGGTCACCTTTTTTAAAAACAGGAATGACATGGGACGATCGCCAAGTATTAAAGATGTAGGAAGATTGGTAGGAATTTGAAAAAAGGTAGGAAAGAGGCTCGGCCAGGCCCAAGGCGCATTTGTTAATTGTGTATTGAGAAATGAGATTTAAGGAAAAATTGGTTTTGGGAGAAAGTTTCATGAGTGTTAGGTATATAAAATGAGGAGAGAAGTCAGGATCAGAGATGCAAGGAAGAGAGTGAGGACCATGAGGTTGGTGTGAGATGGAAGAAGTAGAACAAAAGTTACCAGAGAATGATTTCAAGAAAACGTCAGAAATTTCAGGTAGGGAGTTTGTTATGGAACCAAGACTAGTTTTAATAACCGTAGGGAAATTGTTTCTAGCTTTGATGTGTCGAGCGACGTTTTTTATGAATTTGAGATTAGAAAGTTTGGACAAAATAATATTGTTACGAGAAATTTCTTCACGCAAAATCTGCTTACGAAGAATGTTTAACTTCTTACGTGAAAGTTTAGGATCACAAACCGAATGAATATTCTTTAGCTGACGTGCCAAGCGACGGATGCGGCGTTTGGGATTCCGAGGGGTGAAGGAAGGAGGAACTGGGGGTTTTTCAGGAGAAAAGGAGTAGAGAATGTCGTTGAGAAGGGCATGAAAAGAGTCATACTGCGCTTGGGTGTTGGAATGATGAGAGAAGAAGGATTGCCAATTTATGTTACATAGGATCTTATTTACCGCATCAAAGTCACATTTCTTGATATTTTTAGAATAAGAAAGAGGCGCTTCTGATGATTTGGAAGAAGGATTAGGCGGCAGGGAAGATGGGCAATTATAAGAGGATATTGGGGTGGGAGAAATCAGGTTAAGATAGAAGAATATAGCAACATGGTCCGATCCAAGTAGGTGACCCATATTTGTAATGCCAGAGAATAGACATGGAAGAGATGATAAAATAATGTCTAGAGTGGTATGAGAACCATTTTTGGACGGTCTAGTAGGGAATTTAACAAGTTGGTGCAGAGCGAAATTTAGGACAAACTGTTGCAATGAAGCGGAATTACAGTGAAAAATAGAAGGATCCGACCAGAGAACTCACATGCAACATTTTTAATTTTGATTTCAGAACTTTCTATAAGCGTAGTTACACAATGTTTCCTTGCCCGAATCAAAATTTTAACAAACTCATTGAGTTACGCAACGCGTTTAATCGATAACGATCATCTATAGATCGGTGTGTATCTTCTTCTCGGTTTGTTTTTTTTTTTAGGTAAAATGTTAATTAGATCAAAAGACAGTAGAAAAAAATTTTCTGTGGAGAATTTTGACAGCTTCTATCAGTATAAATATGATAATCGTATTGAGAAACTAACAAGAATTTATAGAATCTTTCAGAAATTCTTTCAGATGACAAAATGACGATGGAGAAGACCGGAATTCAAGTGATCTGCGACAGGGATGAGAACGACGTTGCATTGGATGTTGTCGTCGCCTCTCCGAACCATCTGTCCGCGAATTCTGAATTCCCACCTGTTCGAAGGACCCTCTTCAGCCAACCACCGTACTTCTTGCTGGGACTGAAAGACAAGGAGTATTCTGAAGGCAGCGTGATGATGAAGTGCATCGTGATGGGCAGTCCATTCGTCGCTGTTGAATGGTTGATCAACGGGAAGACGGCGAAAGAGAATGAGTTAGTTTTTGGACTGTTTCAAAGAAAGGTGGCCAGTTGTGTTTTTCTGGGAATTTAGTGAAATGCACCGACTGTGGGTTGAAGGGTTGAACCTTAGCTGACCCAAACTTTACCTGAGCCTAGAATTATAACATAATAAGCCTTGACGGTGCTTATACAGTAGCGACAGAAAGTTTTTGGACGATATCATTTTTCGACATATCCTAACGCTGGGTTATCGGATCAGTCTTAAAGTTGCACAGATATCAGGAAAAACATTTTTTCACGTTGAGAAAAAATATCGGGATGATAGGTAGTGTTCTAGCAGAAAAATTTGTGATTTTCTCAAGTTCTTTCAAAATTGACTTTTTACACATCACATTTATTTCTCAATTTTTTTCTTTCATCACGCATTTACCTGTTTTCAAGTGCATAATTCTGGAAATTCCAACTTTTAAAAACGTAAAAATGAGAGAACTAACCAAATCGGTGATCATCCGGGGTCACCGGATGAGATTTGAGAGGTCACATTTGACTGAACAGTCCTGGGAGAAGATATCAACTCCGTATAGGGTCATTCTTGCTCTAGAATAGCTGGATCCACTTGGAAAGTCATAAACAGAACTTTTTTCATTTTTTCGACTCTATTTGAGATCACCTAGACATGGTTAAAGACCATACGTCTTCGATATCGTAGGCGACTTTTTTGAGAATCCTCAAGCTGGGGTCAGTTTTTAGGTCATAAAACAGAAACGGTTTGAATTAGAGGTCTAATTTTTCATAGAAACATTCTTTACAACTCAAAAAATCATTTTGATATCAAGTTGTGTATAAATCATCGTTCAGAAAATACTACAAGAAGACCGAATAAAAATTTGCAAAGGTTCCGGTATCCAGATTTCAACTATCGGTATTCATGGATGATTTCGGTGCTTCAAGTAACTCTTTTTTGCTCTGACACGTTCTATCATGTGTTTTTGACTGATTGAAAGCATGAAAAACTCCGATTCACCAACTTCGACAACTTTAGACCACTTTTTTAGAACGCCATGAAACTGCTCCGGATTCACACCAGTTCCACTGTCTAGTAGTACCTTCCGATTTCTTTTTAGTGGATGTCCTGACATGATAGTGGAAAAATATGCAAACAATAATGTGCTCAGAGAAAATTAGACCTCGAAGTCGAACCCTTTCTGTTTTATGACCTAAAAACTGACCCCAGCTTGAGGATTCTCAAAAAGGTCGCCTACGAGATCGAATACGTATGGTCTTTAACCATGTCTAGGTGATCTCAAATAGAGTCGACAAAATTAAAAAAGTTCTGTTTATGACTTTCCAAGTAGATCCAGCTATTCTAGAGCAAGAATGACCCTATACGGAGTTGATATCTTCTTCCAGGACTGTTCAGTCAAATGTGAACCTCTCAAATCTCATCCGGTGACCCCGGATGATCACCGATTTGGTTAGTTCCCTCATTTTTACGTTTTTGAAAGTTGGAATTTTTAGAATTATGCACTTGAAAACAGGTAAATGCGTGATGAAAGAAAAAAATCGAGAAATAAATGTGATGTGTAAAAAGTCAATTATGAGTGAACTTGAGGAAATCACAACTTTTTCTGCTAGAACAATACCTATCACCCCGATATTTTTTCACAATGTCAAAAAATGTTTTTTCTGATATCTGTGCAACTTTAAGACTGATCCGATAACCCAGCGTTAGGATATGTCGAAAAATGATATCGTCCAAAAACTTTCTGTCGCTACTGTATGTCATGAAGTCTCAACATGTCTGTGGTAACCTTTATTGTCGACAAGGTTGGGGTCTGTGAGACACCTCGCGGCGTCTGCACAGAGACATGGAATGGTCAGGGCCAAGATCACAAGGGGGCGTGCACCAGGTAATTACATCCAAAAGGCCATAGTCATGAGAGGGTGTGATACACAGGGTGATCAGATGTTATAGAATAGAGTAACGTTTAATTAACAACTCTTACTTTTAAGATAAGAACATTATTGAGTTATCAACTGAAAAAGTTCATGCCCTGTCGATGAGTTTTAAAAACACCACTGCGACTTATTGAATAATTTTCAGTCAGCTTTTGACAATAACCGACTATCCAGTGAATGCGATTTTTCTTGTGAAATTTCAAAAATACTAAGTTTACTTTATCTCAAATTTCAGAAACATAAAGATCGACTTCGAAGACGGCATCACAGTCCTTCGCTTGAAGAATCTGACTAGCGACGTCTACAAAATTCAGTGTAATGCGACCAACGTCAAAGGCAGAGTTTCAACAGAATGCGTTGTCCGGAGAGCACTTGACTTTGACGAGGAGTCTATGACCTCCGCTTCGTCGGTTGGAGTCAGTCAGAAGCCTTATTTTGTTCTTCCACTGAAGGATGTTGAGACTTCCAGTGACTTTGTCACTTTGAAATGTATCATCGGAGGAACACCAGCCCCAGAAGTGAAATGTTTCAGAGAAAGGGAGAACTTTGATGGGTGAGGTGTTCTCTACTAAACTACTAGAAAACAGTACGCAAATGCGATGAATTCATTGGAGACGATTAGGCTATGTGTAGAGAGCATTTATTTGATCCAGAAGGGGCGTGTCCTTGAAGGGGGCGGAACCTGAGTGGTGGATCAATACTTTGCTCGGCACAATAAAAAACTTGTCACTCGAGGTTTATTTTCATCGATTTGAAAACAAAAAAAAACATTATTTAAGGATACTTATTGGAAAAAATCATTAAAAAATACGATGAAAACATTATTTGGTAGAAGAGAAGTGTCTTCTATTGTTTGTAAATAGAAAGTTCATCACGTATGCTGAAAGAACACATCGAGAGTTTTCGAAATTCAAATTCAGATGCACCTACGAAGACGGAGTGATTCTGATCCCAGTCAGAGGGATCCCAGAACAGGGAGTTAGAATCGACTGCATTATCGAGAATACCATAGGACGTGCTTCATCGTCCTGTATCGTGAAGAGAATCAGAAACGTCAGAGAAGGACTCCAGAAGCCAATTTTCGTCCGTCCATTGGCCGACGCGGAAGTGGAAGGAAACAATGTTCTTCTGAAGGTCGGCGTAATCGCCGTTCCGGAGCCAACACTAACCTGGCAGCGTGATGGTCAGACTGTTGGTGATGGCGATGAAGTATCTGTCATCTATGAAGACGGCATTGGGATTCTGAAGCTGAGGAGTGTCCGACCCGGCCAGTACTTGTTCAAGTGTACTGCCGAGAATGAGAAAGGATCAAAGTCTACAGAATGTGTTGTGCATGTGCTAGAAGAGCCGAAAACAGTCACTGAGACCTTACCGAGATTTGTGAAAGAGCTTTTTGTGAGTTTTCAGAAGTCGATTTGAGAAATTCATCAGATATTGGCTTTGTTTGAAAGAAATAAATTGCTGACAAGAACTAGTATAAAGTTAAATAATTCTAGAAAGAAAAGTTCTGTAGAAAAATATTTTCATGTTTTGGGTCTTCCAGGGGGCGAAGCCCAACGATAAAAAATACACAACGAGAGAAAAATTCAGAATACCCAAACTGTCGATGGCCAGACCCAACTCAGCGTTGTAGCGGAAGGTTCTGAACCTCTGACTTTCAGTTGGACGAAAAATGGACTTCAACTTGATGAAAGGTGAGTTCTAGGCGGAAAATGATGATAATCGAAATTCAGAAAAAACAAAGTGACTACTGACTCCAACTCTTCAATTCTACAGATACAACTTGATAAGGATGAGAAATCGATTTTCGAAGTGACTGTTGGAAACTCTTCTGGAAAAGCGATCTCGACAGCAATTATCGAGAGAATCGAGAGTGATTCAGTTGTAGAGTTGGTTTTGGTTCCATCAGGGTGAGTGTTTCATTCTGATCGGGAACACCAAAATAAAAAAGTTAAAAGACCCGTTTTCAAGTGTAGAGATTTGTTTTTTTTGGATGATTTATTTAACAATAATTCTAAACCTGTTTTGGAAGCTGCTTCATTTTGCGATTGTTTTTTTTTGATTTGTTTGAAAACCAGCTGAAAATATTAGGGATTAAGAATAAACAAGGAATGAAAACAAACTTACAAGATTTTATGTTGAGTTAGTTATGCATTACATCGCAGTCTCAAAAAAAACCATGAACATTCAGAGAAGAAACATTTGGAGCCATTGGAAAATCTGTGCCGCTCGATGAGAATCCAATCTTGAAGCCGATTGTAGTCACCGCGGAAGATTCAGAATTGACATGGGATCAGGAAGGGTAAAGGAAAATTCGGGAAAAAAAGGAAAAGAATAATTTCAGAAAGACAACAGTAATGGTATCTCAGCAAGAGATTCAAGAACTCGAAACTCCCCTCTATGTTCAAGGGACCACAGGAGGAGATAACGAGGAAGAGTTTGAGATATCTTACTCGCTGAAGCTCGACCAAACAAGTGCTCAACTGGAGCCTGACGCCAGAATCGGATCAACGGAAGGAAGAAGAGTACACCTGAAGGTGAATGCAGAACTGATCAACGTCCACAACCTGGCACTTGAACTGCTCTTCGAACAACTGCCGGAACATGAAAAACTTTTGGTTGAAACATTGGCTGAAGACTTTGAAGAGATCCAATTGTCACTGAGAGAGAAGAAACAGAAGCAGACACTGCAACAAGAGAAACATTCAGTCACTCTGATACAACAACAAGTCGAGCAACCAGTACAATCTGTCGAACAACCGAAGGAAGCACCAGTCGCTGAGACTCAACAAGCAGAGCATCCAGTGCAACCCGTCGAGCAACCAAAGAAAGCATCAGTCGCTACAGTCGCTGAGACTCAACAAGCCGAACAACCAGTGCAACCTGTCGAACAACCGAAGGAAGCACCAGTAGTTCCAGTCGCTGAGAATCAACAAGCCGAACAACCAGTGCAACCCGCCGAACAACCAAAGGAAGAAACAGTCGCTCCAGTCGCTGAGACTCAACAAGCCGAACAACCAGTGCAACCTGTCGAACAACCGAAGGAAGCACCAGTCGTTCCAGTCGCTGAGACCCAGCAAGCCGAGCAACCAGTGCAACCTGTCGAGCAACCCAAAGAAGCACCAGTCGTTCCAGTCGCTGAGACTCAACAAGCCGAGCAACCAGTGCAACCTGTCGAGCAACCCAAAGAAGCACCAGTCGTTCCAGTCGCTGAGACTCAACAAGCCGAGCAACCAGTGCAACATGTCGTACAACCTAAAGATGCACCAGTCGTTCCAGTCGCTGAGAATCAACAAGCCGAACAACCAGTGCAACCCGCCGAACAACCAAAGGAAGAAACAGTCGCTCCAGTCGCTGAGACTCAACAAGCCGAACAACCAGTGCAACCTGTCGAACAACCGAAGGAAGCACCAGTCGTTCCAGTCGCTGAGACCCAGCAAGCCGAGCAACCAGTGCAACCTGTCGAGCAACCCAAAGAAGCACCGGTCGTTCCAGTCGCTGAGACTCAACAAGCCGAGCAACCAGTGCAACCTGTCGAACAACCGAAGAAAGCACAGGTCGTTCCAGTCGCTGAGACTCAACAAGCCGAACAACCAGTGCAACCTGTCGAACAACCGAAGGAAGCACCAGTCGTTCCAGTCGCTGAGACCCAGCAAGCCGAGCAACCAGTGCAACCTGTCGAACAACCGAAAGAAGCACCAGTCGTTCCAGTCGCTGAGACTCAACAAGCCGAGCAACCAGTGCAACCTGTCGAACAACCGAAGGAAGCACCAGTCGTTCCAGTCGCTGAGACCCAGCAAGCCGAGCAACCAGTGCAACCTGTCGAACAACCGAAAGGAAGCACCAGTCGTTCCAGTCGCTGAGACTCAGCAAGCCGAGCAACCAGTCGCAACCTGTCGTTCCAACCCAACAAGCCGAGAAGCAACCAGTCGTTTCGTTCCAGTCGCTGAGACTCAGCAAGCCGAGCAACCAGTGCAACCTGTCGAACAACCGAAGGAAGCACCAGTCGTTCCAGTCGCTGAGTCTTCATGCAAGAGGAAACGTTTTCTGGCCTCGAGATTGACCTTCTTGTTGACATGTTTGAAGAAGTTTCCAAGCAGTTCAAATTCCGAAAACAACCCGTCGAGCAACCCAAGGAAGCACCAGTCGTTCCAGTCGCTGAGACTCAACAAGCCGAACAACCAGTGCAACCTGCCGAACAACCGAAGGAAGAAACAGTCGCTCCAGTCGCTGAGACTCAACAAGCCGAACAACCAGTGCAACCTGTCGAACAACCGACAGAAGCAACAGTCGTTCCAGTCGCTGAGACTCAGCAAGCCGAGCAACCAGTGCAACCTGTCGTACAACCAAAGGAAGAAACAGTCGTTCCAGTCGCTGAGACTCAGCAAGCCGAGCAACCAGTGCAACCTGTCGAACAACCGACAGAAGTACCAGTCGTTTCAGTCGCTGAGACCCAGCAAGCCGAGCAACCAGTGCAACCTGTCGAACAACCGAAGGAAGCACCAGTCGTTCCAGTCGCTGAGACCCAGCAAGCCGAGCAACCAGTGCAACCTGTCGAACAACCGAAGGAAGCACCAGTCGTTCCAGTCGCTGAGTGCAACCCGTCGAGCAACCCAAGGAAGCACCAGTCGTTCGAGTCGCTGAGACTGAACAAGCCGAGCAACCAGTGCAACCTGTCGAACAACCGACAGAAGCACCAGTCGTTTCAGTCGCTGAGACTCAACAAGCCGAGCAACCAGTGCAACCTGTCGAACAACCGACAGAAGCACCAGTCGTTTCAGTCGCTGAGACTCAACAAGCCGAACAACCAGTGCAACCTGTCGAACAACCGAAGGAAGAACAGTCGCTCCAGTCGCTGAGACTCAACAAGCCGAACAACCAGTGCAACCTGTCGAACAACCGACAGAAGCAACAGTCGTTCCAGTCGCTGAGACTCAGCAAGCCGAACAACCAGTGCAACCTGTCGTACAACCTAAGGAAGCACCAGTCGTTCCAGTCGCTGAGACTCAACAAGCCGAACAACCAGTGCAACCTGTCGAACAACCGAAAAAAGCACCAGTCGTTCCAGTCGCTGAGAATCAACAAGCCGAACAACCAGTGCAACATGTCGAACAACCGAAGGAAGCACCAGTCGTTCCAGCTCGCTGAGACTCAACAAGCCGAGCAACCAGTGCAACCTGTCGAACAACCGAAGGAAGCACCAGTCGTTCCAGTCGCTGAGACTCAACAAGCCGAGCAACCAGTGCAACCTGTCGAACAACCGAAGGAAGCACCAGTCGTTCCAGTCGCTGAGACTCAACAAGCCGAGCAACCAGTGCAACCTGTCGAACAACCGAAGAAGCACCAGTCGTTCCAGTCGCTGAGACTCAACAAGCCGAGCAACCAGTGCAACCTGTCGAACAACCGACAGAAGCACCAGTCGTTTCAGTCGCTGAGACTCAACAAGCCGAACAACCAGTGCAACCTGTCGAACAACCGAAGGAAGCACCAGTCGTTCCAGTCGCTGAGACCCAGCAAGCCGAACAACCAGTGCAACCTGTCGAACAACCGAAGGAAGCACCAGTCGTTCCAGTCGCTGAGACTCAGCAAGCCGAGCAACCAGTGCAACCTGTCGAACAACCAAAGGAAGCACCAGTCGTTCCAGTCGCTGAGACTCAACAAGCCGAACAACCAGTGCAACCTGTCGAACAACCGAAGTGCAACCAGTCTGAGAACAGCAACCGAACAACCAGTGCAACCTGTCGAACAACCAGGTTGCACCAGTCGTTCCAGTCGCTGAGACTCAACAAGCCGAACAACCAGTGCAACCTGTCGAACAACCAAAGGAAGCACCAGTCGTTTCAGTCGCTGAGACTCAGCAAGCCGAGCAACCAGTGCAACCTGTCGAACAACCGAAGGAAGCACCAGTCGTTCCAGTCGCTGAGACTCAGCAAGCCGAGCAACCAGTGCAACCTGTCGAACAACCGAAGGAAGCACCAGTCGTTCCAGTCGCTGAGACTCAACAAGCCGAACAACCAGTGCAACCTGTCGAACAACCGAAGGAAGCATCAGTCGTTCCAGTCGCTGAGACTCAGCAACCAGTGCAACAACTTGTCTTCCAGTGCAAGCCGAACAACCAAAGGTGCAACCTAAAACGTTTTCTGGCCTCGAGATTGAGACTCAACAAGAGAACAACTCAGTTGCAACCTGTCATGTTTGAAGAAGTTTCTCAAGCAGTTCAAATTCCGAAAAAGAAAACAGTGCAACCCGTCGAGCAACCCAAGGAAGCACCAGTCGTTCCAGTCGCTGAGACTCAACAAGCCGAACAACCAGTGCAACCTGCCGAACAACCGAAGGAAGAAACAGTCGCTCCAGTCGCTGAGACTCAACAAGCCGAACAACCAGTGCAACCTGTCGAACAACCGACAGAAGCAACAGTCGTTCCAGTCGCTGAGACTCAGCAAGCCGAGCAACCAGTGCAACCTGTCGTACAACCAAAGGAAGAAACAGTCGTTCCAGTCGCTGAGACTCAGCAAGCCGAGCAACCAGTGCAACCTGTCGAACAACCACAGAAGCAACCAGTCGTTTCAGTCGCTGAGACCAGCAAGCCGAGCAACCAGTGCAACCTGTCGAACAACCGAAGGAAGCACCAGTCGTTCCAGTCGCTGAGACCCAGCAAGCCGAGCAACCAGTGCAACCTGTCGAACAACCGAAGGAAGCACCAGTCGTTCCAGTCGCTGAGACCCAGCAAGCCGAGCAACCAGTGCAACCCGTCGAGCAACCCAAGGAAGCACCAGTCGTTCCAGTCGCTGAGACTGAACAAGCCGAGCAACCAGTGCAACCTGTCGAACAACCGACAGAAGCACCAGTCGTTTCAGTCGCTGAGACTGAACAAGCCGAGCAACCAGTGCAACCTGTCGAACAACCGACAGAAGCACCAGTCGTTTCAGTCGCTGAGACTCAACAAGCCGAACAACCAGTGCAACCTGTCGAACAAACGAAGGAAGGAACAGTCGCTCCAGTGGCTGAGACTCAACAAGCCGAACAACAAGTGCAACCTGTCGAACAACCGACAGAAGCAACAGTCGTTCCAGTCGCTGAGACTCAGCAAGCCGAGCAACCAGTGCAACCTGTCGTACAACCAAAGGAAGAAACAGTTGTTCCAGTCGCTGAGACTCAACAAGCCGAACAACAAGTGCAACCTGTCGAACAACCAAAGGAAGAAACAGTCGTTCCAGTCGCTGAGACTCAACAAGCCGAACAACCAGTGCAACCTGCCGAACAACCAAAGGAAGCACCAGTCGTTCTAGTCGCTGAGACCCAGCAAGCCGAGCAACCAGTGCAACCTGTCGAACAACCGAAGGAAGCACCAGTCGTTCCAGTCGCTGAGATCCAGCAAGCCGAGCAACCAGTGCAACCTGTCGAACAATCGAAGGAAGAAACAGTCGCTCCAGTCGCTGAGACTCAACAAGCCGAACAACCAGTGCAACCTGTCGAACAAACGAAGGTATCTGTCGAGACTGTTGAACTTGTCTTCATGCAAGAGGAAACGTTTTCTGGCCTCGAGATTGATCTTCTTGTTGACATGTTTGAAGAAGTTTCTCAAGCAGTTCAAATTCCGAAAAAGAAAACAGTGCAACCCGTCGAGCAACCCAAGGAAGCACCAGTCGTTCCAGTCGCTGAGACTCAACAAGCCGAACAACCAGTGCAACCTGCCGAACAACCGAAGGAAGAAACAGTCGCTCCAGTCGCTGAGACTCAACAAGCCGAACAACCAGTGCAACCTGTCGAACAACCGACAGAAGCAACAGTCGTTCCAGTCGCTGAGACTCAGCAAGCCGAGCAACCAGTGCAACCTGTCGTACAACCAAAGGAAGAAACAGTCGTTCCAGTCGCTGAGACTCAACAAGCCGAACAACCAGTGCAACCTGCCGAACAACCAAAGGAAGCACCAGTCGTTCTAGTCACTGAGACTCAACAAGCCGATCAACCAGTGCAACCTGTCGAGCAACCCAAGGAAGCACCAGTCGTTCCAGTCGCTGAGACTGAACAAGCCGAGAAAACAGTGCAACCCGTCGAGCAACCCAAGGAAGCACCAGTCGTTCCAGTCGCTGAGACCCAGCAAGCCGAACAACCAGTTCAACCCGCCGAACAACCAAAGGAAGAATCAGTCGTTCCAGTCGCTGAGACTCAGCAAGCCGAGCAACCAGTGCAACCTGTCGAACAACCGACAGAAGTACCAGTCGTTTCAGTCGCTGAGACCCAGCAAGCCGAGCAACCAGTGCAACCTGTCGAACAACCGAAGGAAGCACCAGTCGTTCCAGTCGCTGAGACCCAGCAAGCCGAGCAACCAGTGCAACCTGTCGAACAACCGACAGAAGCACCAGTCGTTTCAGTCGCTGAGACTCAACAAGCCGAGCAACTAGTGCAACCTGTCGAACAACCGACAGAAGCACCAGTCGTTTCAGTCGCTGAGACTCAACAAGCCGAACAACCAGTGCAACCTGTCGAACAAACGAAGGTATCTGTCGAGACTGTTGAACTTGTCTTCATGCAAGAGGAAACGTTTTCTGGCCTCGAGATTGATCTTCTTGTTGACATGTTTGAAGAAGTTTCTCAAGCAGTTCAAATTCCGAAAAAGAAAACAGTGCAACCCGTCGAGCAACCCAAGGAAGCACCAGTCGTTCCAGTCGCTGAGACTCAACAAGCCGAACAACCAGTGCAACCTGCCGAACAACCGAAGGAAGAAACAGTCGCTCCAGTCGCTGAGACTCAACAAGCCGAACAACCAGTGCAACCTGTCGAACAACCGACAGAAGCAACAGTCGTTCCAGTCGCTGAGACTCAGCAAGCCGAGCAACCAGTGCAACCTGTCGTACAACCAAAGGAAGAAACAGTCGTTCCAGTCGCTGAGACTCAACAAGCCGAACAACCAGTGCAACCTGCCGAACAACCAAAGGAAGCACCAGTCGTTCTAGTCACTGAGACTCAACAAGCCGATCAACCAGTGCAACCTGTCGAGCAACCCAAGGAAGCACCAGTCGTTCCAGTCGCTGAGACTGAACAAGCCGAGCAACCAGTGCAACCTGTCGAACAACCGACAAAAGCACCAGTCGTTTCAGTCGCTGAGACTCAACAAGCCGAACAACCAGTGCAACCTGTCGAACAAACGAAGAAAGCAACAGTCGTTCCAGTCGCTGAGACCCAGCAAG
Organism: Caenorhabditis parvicauda; assembly: GCA_963978915.1. Lineage (NCBI taxonomy): Eukaryota > Metazoa > Nematoda > Chromadorea > Rhabditida > Rhabditidae > Caenorhabditis > Caenorhabditis parvicauda. The sequence goes on along the minus strand of OZ022250.1, from coordinate 1,332,096 downwards.
CCGAGCAACCAGTGCAACCTGTCGAACAACCGAAGGAAGCACCAGTCGTTCCAGTCGCTGAGATCCAGCAAGCCGAGCAACCAGTGCAACCTGTCGAACAATCGAAGGAAGAAACAGTCGCTCCAGTCGCTGAGACTCAACAAGCCGAACAACCAGTGCAACCTGTCGAACAAACGAAGGTATCTGTCGAGACTGTTGAACTTGTCTTCATGCAAGAGGAAACGTTTTCTGGCCTCGAGATTGATCTTCTTGTTGACATGTTTGAAGAAGTTTCTCAAGCAGTTCAAATTCCGAAAAAGAAAACAGTGCAACCCGTCGAGCAACCCAAGGAAGCACCAGTCGTTCCAGTCGCTGAGACCCAGCAAGCCGAACAACCAGTTCAACCTGTCGAACAACCAAAGGAAGAAACAGTCGTTCCAGTCGCTGAGACCCAGCAAGCCGAGCAACCAGTGCAAACTGTCGAACAACAGAAGGAAGCACCAGTCGTTCCAGTCGCTGAGACTCAGCAAGCCGAGCAACCAGTGCAACCTGTCGAACAACCGACAGAAGCAACAGTCGTTCCAGTCGCTGAGACTCAGCAAGCCGAGCAACCAGTGCAACCTGTCGTACAACCAAAGGAAGAAACACTCGTTCCAGTCGCTGAGACTCAACAAGCCGAACAACAAGTGCAACCTGTCGAACAACCAAAGGAGGAAACAGTCGTTCCAGTCGCTGAGACTCAACAAGCCGAACAACCAGTGCAACCTGTCGAACAACCGACAGAAGTACCAGTCGTTTCAGTCGCTGAGACCCAGCAAGCCGAGCAACCAGTGCAACCTGTCAAACAACCGAAGGAAGCACCAGTCGTTCTAGTCACTGAGACTCAACAAGCCGATCAACCAGTGCAACCTGTCGAACAACCAGACTCAACAAGCCAAGCCGAACAACAAGTGCAACCTGTCGAACAACTAAAGGAAGAAACAGTCGTTCCAGTCGCTGAGACTCAGAAAGCCGAGCAACCAGTGCAACCTGTCGAACAACCGAAGGAAGCACCAGTCGTTCCAGTTGCTGAGACCCAGCAAGCCGAGAAACCAGTGCAACCTGTCGAACAACCGAAGGAAGCACCAGTCGTTCCAGTCGCTGAGACCCAGCAAGCCGAGAAACCAGTGCAACCTGTCGAACAACCGAAGGAAGCACCAGTCGTTCCAGTTGCTGAGACCCAGCAAGCCGAGAAACCAGTGCAACCTGTCGAACAACCGAAGGAAGCACCAGTCGTTCCAGTCGCTGAGACCCAGCAAGCCGAGAAACCAGTGCAACCTGTCGAACAACCGAAGGAAGCACCAGTCGTTCCAGTCGCTGAGACCCAGCAAGCCGAGAAACCAGTGCAACCTGTCGAACAACCGAAGGAAGCACCAGTCGTTCCAGTTGCTGAGACCCAGCAAGCCGAGCAACCAGTGCAACCTGTCGAACAACCGAAGGAAGCACCAGTCGTTTCAGTCGCTGAGACTCAACAAGCCGAACAACCAGTGCAATCTGTCGAACAACCGGAAGCACCAGTCGTTCTAGTCACAGTCAGTGCTGAACAACCAAGACAGTCGTTCCAGTCGCTGAGACTCAACAAGCCGAACAACAAGTGCAACCTGTCGAACATCCAAAGGAAGAAACAGTCGTTCCAGTCGCTGAGACTCAGCAAGCCGAGCAACCAGTGCAACCTGTCGAACAACCGAAGGAAGCACCAGTCGTTCCAGTTGCTGAGACCCAGCAAGCCGAGAAACCAGTGCAACCTGTCGAACAACCGAAGGAAGCACCAGTCGTTCCAGTCGCTGAGACCCAGCAAGCCGAGAAACCAGTGCAACCTGTCGAACAACCGAAGGAAGCACCAGTCGTTCCAGTTGCTGAGACCCAGCAAGCCGAGAAACCAGTGCAACCTGTCGAACAACCGAAGGAAGCACCAGTCGTTCCAGTCGCTGAGACCCAGCAAGCCGAGAAACCAGTGCAACCTGTCGAACAACCGAAGGAAGCACCAGTCGTTCCAGTCGCTGAGACCCAGCAAGCCGAACAACCAGTGCAACCTGTCGAACAACCGAAGGAAGCACCAGTCGTTCCAGTTGCTGAGACCCAGCAAGCCGAGCAACCAGTGCAACCTGTCGAACAACCGAAGGAAGCACCAGTCGTTTCAGTCGCTGAGACTCAACAAGCCGAACAACCAGTGCAATCTGTCGAACAACCGAAGGAAGCAACAGTCGTTCCAGTCGCTGAGACCCAGCAAGCCGAGCAACCAGTGCAACCTGTCGAACAACCGAAGGAAGCACCAGTCGTTCCAGTCGCTGAGATCCAGCAAGCCGAGCAACCAGTGCAACCTGTCGAACAACCGAAGGAAGAAACAGTCGTTCCAGTCGCTGAGATCCAGCAAGCCGAGCAACCAGTGCAACCTGTCGTACAACCAAAGGAAGAAACAGTCGTTCCAGTCGCTGAGACTCAACAAGCCGAACAACCAGTGCAACCTGCCGAACAACCGAAGGAAGCACCAGTCGTTCTAGTCACTGAGACTCAACAAGCCGATCAACCAGTGCAACCTGTCGAACAAACGAAGGTATCTGTCGAGACTGTTGAACTTGTCTTCATGCAAGAGGAAACGTTTTCTGGCCTCGAGATTGATCTTCTTGTTGACATGCTTGAAGAAGTTTCTCAAGCAGTTCAAATTCCAAAAAAGAAAACAGTGCAACCCGTCGAGCAACCCAAGGAAGCACCAGTCGTTCCAGTCGCTGAGACCCAGCAAGCCGAACAACCAGTTCAACCTGTCGAACAACCAAAGGAAGAAACAGTCGTTCCAGTCGCTGAGACCCAGCAAGCCGAGCAACCAGTGCAAACTGTCGAACAACAGAAGGAAGCACCAGTCGTTCCAGTCGCTGAGATCCTGCAAGCCGAGCAACCAGTGCAACCTGTCGAACAACCGAAGGAAACACCAGTCGTTCCAGTCGCTGAGATCCATCAAGCCGAGCAACCAGTGCAACCTGTCGAACAACCGAAGAAAGAAACAGTCGCTCCGGTCGCTGAGATCCAGCAAGCCGAGCAACCAGTGCAACCTGTCGAACAACCGAAGGAAGCACCAGTCGTTCCAGTCGCTGAGATCCATCAAGCCGAGCAACCAGTGCAACCTGTCGAACAACCGAAGGAAGTACCAGTCGTTCCAGTCGCTGAGATCCAGCAAGCCGAGCAACCAGTGCAACATGTGGAACAACCGAAGGAAGCACCAGTCGTTCCAGGCGCTAGGACCCAGCAAGCCGAGCAACCAGTGCAACCTGTCGAACAACCGAAGGAAGCACCAGTCGTTCCAGTCGCTGAGATCCAGCAAGCCGAGCAACCAGTGCAACCTGTCGAACAACCGAAGGAAGCATCAGTCGTTCCAGTCGCTGAGATCCAGCAAGCCGAGCAACCAGTGCAACCTGTCGAACAACCGAAGGTATCTGTTGAGACTGTTGATCTTGTCTTCATTCGAGAGGAAACGTTCTCTGGCCTTGAGATTGATCTTCTCGTTGACATGTTTGAAGAAGTTTCTCGAGCAGTTCAAATTCCGAAAAAGAAAACAGTGCAACCCGTCGAGCAACCCAAGGAAGCACCAGTCGTTCCAGTCGCTGAGACTCAACAAGCCGAGCAACCAGTGCAACCTGTCGAACAACCGACGGAAGCACCAGTCGCTCCAGTCGCTGAGAATCAACAAGCCGAACAACCAGTGCAACCTGTCGAACAAACGAAGGTATCTGTCGAGACTGTTGAACTTGTCTTCATGCAAGAGGAAACGTTTTTTGGCCTCGAGATTGATCTTCTCGTTGACATGTTTGAAGAAGTTTCTCAAGCAGTTCAAATTCCGAAAAATAAAACAGTGCAACCTGTCGAACAACCGACAGAAGCACCAGTCGTTCCAGTCGCTGAGACTCAACAAGCCGAGCAACCAGTGCAACCTGTCGAACAACCGAAGGACGAAACAGTCGCTCCAGTCGCTGAGGCTCAACAAGCCAAACAACCAGTGCAACCTGTCGAACAAACGAAGGTATCTGTCGAGACTGTTGAACTTGTCTTCATGCAAGAGGAAACGTTTTCTGGCCTCGAGATTGATCTTCTCGTTGACATGTTTGAAGAAGTTTCTCAAGCAGTTCAAATTCCGAAAAATAAAACAGTGCAACCCGTCGAGCAACCCAAGGAAGCACCAGTCGTTCCAGTCGCTGAGACTCAACAAGCCGAGCAACAAGTGCAACCTGTCGAACAACCGAAGGAAGAAACAGTCGCTCCAGTCGCTGAGAATCAGCAAGCCGAGCAACCAGTGCAACCTGTCGAACAACCGGAGGAAGCACCAGTCGCTGAGACTCAACAAGCCGAACAACAAGTGCAACCTGTCGAACAACCGAAGGAAGAAACAGTCGCTCCAGTCGCTGAGACTCAACAAGCCGAACAACCAGTGCAACCCGCCGAACAACCAAAGGAAGAAACATTCGTTCCAGTTGCTGAGACCCAGCAAGCCGAACAACCAGTGCAACCTGTCGAACAACCGAAGGAAGCACCAGTCGTTCCAGTCGCTGAGACCCAGCAAGCCGAGCAACCAGTGCAACCTGTCGAACAACCGATAGAAGCATCAGTCGTTTCAGTCGCTGAGACTCAACAAGCCGAACAACCAGTGCAACCTGTCGAACAACCGAAGGAATCACCAGTCGTTCCAGTTGCTGAGATCCAGCAAGCAGAGCAACCAGTGCAACCTGTCGAACAACCGACAGAAGCACCAGTCGTTTCAGTCGCTGAGACTCAACAAGCCGAACAACCAGTGCAACCTGTGGAACAACCGAAGGAAGCACCAGTCGTTCCAGTTGCTGAGATCCAGCAAGCAGAGCAACCAGTGCAACCTGTCGAACAACCGACAGAAGCACCAGTCGTTCCAGTCGCTGAGACTCAGCAAGCCGAACAAAAAGTGCAACTTGTCGAACAACTGAAGGAAGCACCAGTCGCTCCAGTCGCTGAGACTCAGCAAGCCGAACAACCAGTGCAAACTGTCGAACAACAGAAGGAAGCACCAGTCGTTCCAGTCGCTGAGATCCAGCAAGCCGAGCAATCAGTGCAACCTGTCGAACAACCGAAGGAAGCACCAGTCGTTCCAGTCGCTGAGATCCAGCAAGCCGAGCAACCAGTGCAACCTGTCGAACAACCGAAGGAAGCACCAGTCGTTCCAGTCGCTGAGACCCAGCAAGCCGAGCAACCAGTGCAACCTGCCGAACAACCGAAGGAAGAAACAGTCGCTCCGGTCGCTGAGACTCAACAATCCGAACAACCAGTGCAACCTGTCGAACAACCGAAGGTATCTGTTGACACTGTTGAACTTGTCTTCATGCGAGAGGAAACGTTTTCTGGCCTCGAGATTGATCTTCTCGTTGACATGTTTGAAGAAGTTTCTCAAGCAGTTCAAATTCCGAAAAAGAAAACAGTGCAACCCGTCGAGCAACCCAAGGAAGCACCAGTCGTTCCAGTCGCTGAGACTCAACAAGCCGAGCAACCAGTGCAACCTGTCGAACAACCGAAGGAAGAAACAGTCGCTCCAGTCGCTGAGACTCAGCAAGCCGAGCAACCAGTGCAACCTGTCGAACAACCGAAAGAAGCACCAGTCGCTGAGACTCAACAAGCCGAACAACCAGTGCAACCTGCCGAACAACCGAAGGAAGCACCAGTCGTTCTAGTCGCTGAGAATCAACAAGCCGAACAACTAGTGCAACCTGTCGAGCAACTCATGGAAGCACCAGTCGTTCCAGTCACTGAGACTCAGCAAGCCGAGCAACCAGTGCAACCCGTCGAGCAACCCAAGGAAGCACCAGTCGTTCTAGTCACTGAGACTCAACAAGCCGAGCAACCAGTGCAACCTGTCGAACAACCGACAGAAGCAACAGTCGTTCCAGTCGCTGAGACTCAACAAGTCGAGCAACCAGTGCAACCTGTCGAACAACCGAAGGAAGCACCAGTCGCTGAGACTCAACAAGCCGAACAACCAGTGCAACCTGCCGAACAACCGAAGGAAGCACCAGTCGTTCTAGTCACTGAGACTCAACAAGCCGAGCAACCAGTGCAACCTGTCGAACAACCAAAGGAAGAAACAGTCGTTTTAGTCACTGAGACTCAACAAGCCGATCAACAAGTGCAACCTGTCGAACAACCGACAAAAGCAATAGTCGTTCCAGTCGCTGAGACTCAACAAGCCGAACAACAAGTGCAACCTGTCGAACAACTGAAGGAAGCACCAGTCGCTCCAGTCGCTGAGACTCAGCAAGCCGAACAACCAGTGCAAACTGTCGAACAACAGAAGGAAGCACCAGTCGTTCCAGTCGCTGAGATACAGCAAGCCGAGCAACCAGTGCAACCTGTCGAACAACCGAAGGAAGCACCAGTCGTTCCAGTCGCTGAGATCCAGCAAGCCGAGCAACCAGTGCAACCTGTCGAACAACCGAAGGAAGCACCAGTCGTTCCAGTCGCTGAGACCCAGCAAGCCGAGCAACCAGTGCAACCTGCCGAACAACCGAAGGAAGAAACAGTCTCTCCAGTCGCTGAGATTCAACAAGCCGAGCAACCAGTGCAACCTGTCGAACAATCGAAGGAAGCACCAGTCGCTGAGACTCAACAAGCCGAACAACCAGTGCAACCTGCCGAACAACCGAAGGAAGCACCAGTCGTTCCAGTCGCTGAGACTCAACAAGCCGAACAACTAGTGCAACCTGTCGAGCAACTCATGGAAGCACCATTCGTTCCAGTCACTGGGACTCAGCAAGCCGAGCAACCAGTGCAACCCGTCGAGCAACCCAAGGAAGCACCAGTCGTTCTAGTCACTGAGACTCAACAAGCCGAGCAACCAGTGCAACCTGTCGAACAACCGACAGAAGCAACAGTCGTTCCAGTCGCTGAGACTCAACAAGCCGAACAACTAGTGCAACCTGTCGAGCAACTCATGGAAGCACCAGTCGTTCCAGTCACTGAGACTCAGCAAGCCGAGCAACCAGTGCAACCTGTCGAACAACCGAAGGAAGCACCAGTCGCTGAGACTCAACAAGCCGAACAACCAGTGCAACCTGCCGAAGAACCGACAGAAGCACCAGTCGTTCCAGTCGCTGAGACTCAACAAGCCGAGCAACCAGTGCAACCTGTCGAACAACCGAAGGAAGCACCAGTCGCTGAGACTCAACAAGCCGAACAACCAGTGCAACCCGCCGAACAACCAAAGGAAGAAACAGTCGTTCCAGTCGCTGAGACTCAGCAAGCCGAGCAACCAGTGCAAGCCGTCGGGCAACCCAAGAAAGCACCAGTCGTTCCAGTCACTGAGACTCAACAAGCCGAGCAACCAGTGCAACCTGTCGAACAACCGAAGGAAGCACCAGTCGCTGAGACTCAACAAGCCGAGCAACCAGTGCAACCCGAACAACCAGTGCAACCTGCGGAACAACCGACGGAAGCACCAGTCGTTCCAGTCGCTGAGACTCAACAAGCAGAGCAACCAGTGCAACCTGTCGAACAACCGAAGGAAGCACCACTCGCTGAGACTCAACAAGACGAACAACCAGTGCAACCTGTCGAACAACCGACAGAAGCACCAGTCGTTCCAGTCGCTGAGACTCAACAAGCCGAACAACCAGTGCAACCTGTCGAACAACCGAAGGAAGCACCAGTCGTTCCAGTCGCTGAGACCCAGCAAGCCGAGCAACCAGTGCAACCTGTCGAACAACAGAAGGAAGCACCAGTCGCTCCAGTCGCTGAGACTCAACAAGCCGAGCAACCAGTGCAACCTGTGGAACAACCGAAGGAAGCACCAGTCGATGAGACTCAACAAGCCGAACAACCAGTGCAACCTGCCGAACAACTGACAGAAGCACCAGTCGTTCCAGTCGCTGAGACTCAACAAGCCGAACAACCAGTGCAACCTGTCGAACAACCGAAGGAAGCACCAGTCGTTCCAGTCGCTGAGACTCAACAAGCCGAACAACCAGTGCAACCTGTCGAACAACAGAAGGAAGCACCAGTCGCTCCAGTCGCTGAGACTCAACAAGCCGAACAACCAGTGCAACCTGTCGAACAAACGAAGGTATCAGTCGAGACTATTGAACTTGTATTCATGCGAGAGGAAACGTTTTCTGGCCTCGAGATCGATCTTCTTGTTGACATGTTTGAAGAAGTTTCTCAAGCAGTTCAGATTCCGAAAAAGAAAACAGTGCAACCCGTCGAGCAACCCAAGGAAGCACCAGTCGTTCCAGTCGCTGAGACTCAACAAGCCGAACAACCAGTGCAACCCGCCGAACAACCAAAGGAAGAAACAGTCGCTCCAGTCGCTGAGACTCAACAAGCCGAACAACCAGTGCAACCTGTCGAACAACCGAACGAAGCACCAGTCGTTCCAGTCGCTGAGACTCAACCAGCCGAACAACCAGTGCAACCTGTCGAACAACAGAAGGAAGCACCAGTCGCTCCAGTCGCTGAAACTCAACAAGCCGAACAACCAGTGCAACCTGTCGAACAAACGAAGGTATCTGTCGAGACTATTGAACTTGTATTCATGCGAGAGGAAACGTTTTCTGGCCTCGAGATTGATCTTCTTGTTGACATGTTTGAAGAAGTCTCTCAAGCAGTTCAAATTCCGAAAAAGAAAACAGTGCAACCCGTCGAGCAACCCAAGGAAGCACCAGTCGTTCCAGTCGCTGAGACTCAACAAGCCGAACAACCAGTGCAACCCGCCGAACAACCAAAGGAAGAAACAGTCGCTCCAGTCGCTGAGACTCAACAAGCCGAACAACCAGTGCAACCTGTCGAACAACCGAAGGAAGCACCAGTCGTTCCAGTCGCTGAGACCCAGCAAGCCGAGCAACCATTGCAACCTGTCGAACAACCGAAGGAAGTACCAGTCGTTCCAGTCGCTGAGACTCAACAAGCCGAAAAACCAGTGCAACCTGTCGAACAACCAAAAGAAGAAACAGTCGTTCCAGTCACTGAGACTCAACAAGCCGAGCAACCAGTGCAACCTGTCGAACAACCGAAGGAAGCACCAGTCGTTCCAGTCGCTGAGATCCAGCAAGCCGAGCAACCAGTGCAACCTGTCGAACAACCCAAGGAAGCACCAGTCGTTCCAGTCACTGAGACTCAACAAGCCGAGCAACCAGTGCAACCTGTCCAACAACTGAAGGAAGCACCAGTAGTTCCAGTCGCTGAGAATCAACAAGCCGAACAACAAGTGCAACCTGTCGAACAACCAGAGGAAGAAACAGTCGTTCCAGTCGCTGAGACTCAGCAAGCCGAGCAACCAGTGCAAACTGTCGAACAACAGAAGGAAGCACCAGTCGTTCCAGTCGCTGAGATCCAGCAAGCCGAGCAACCAGTGCAACCTGTCGAACAATCGAAGGAAGCACCAGTCGTTCCAGTCGCTGAGATCCAGCAAGCCGAGCAACCAGTGCAACCTGTCGAACAACCGAAGGAAGCACCAGTCGTTCCAGTCGCTGAGACCAGTGCAACCTGCCGAACAACCGGAGGAAGAAACAGTCGCTCCGGTCGCTGAGACAACAATCCGAACAACCAGTGCAACCTGTCGAACAACCGAAGGTATTTGTTGACACTGTTGAACTTGTCTTCATGCGAGAGGAAACGTTTTCTGGCCTCGAGATTGATCTTCTCGTTGACATGTTTGAAGAAGTTTCTCAAGCAGTTCAAATTCCGAAAAAGAAAACAGTGCAACCCGTCGAGCAAACCAAGGAAGCACCAGTCGTTCCAGTCGATGAGACTCAGCAAGCCGAGCAACCAGTGCAACCTGTCGAACAACCGAAGGAAGCACCAGTCGCTGAGACTCAACAAGCCGAACAACCAGTGCAACCTGCCGAAGAACCGACAGAAGCACCAGTCGTTCCAGTCGCTGAGACTCAACAAGCCGAGCAACCAGTGCAACCTGTCGAACAACCGAAGGAAGCACCAGTCGCTGAGACTCAACAAGCCGAACAACCAGTGCAACCCGCCGAACAACCAAAGGAAGAAACAGTCGTTCCAGTCGCTGAGACTCAGCAAGCCGAGCAACCAGTGCAAGCCGTCGGGCAACCCAAGAAAGCACCAGTCGTTCCAGTCACTGAGACTCAACAAGCCGAGCAACCAGTGCAACCTGTCGAACAACCGAAGGAAGCACCAGTCGCTGAGACTCAACAAGCCGAACAACCAGTGCAACCTGCGGAACAACCGACGGAAGCACCAGTCGTTCCAGTCGCTGAGACTCAACAAGCAGAGCAACCAGTGCAACCTGTCGAACAACCGAAGGAAGCACCACTCGCTGAGACTCAACAAGACGAACAACCAGTGCAACCTGTCGAACAACCGACAGAAGCACCAGTCGTTCCAGTCGCTGAGACTCAACAAGCCGAACAACCAGTGCAACCTGTCGAACAACCGAAGGAAGCACCAGTCGTTCCAGTCGCTGAGACCCAGCAAGCCGAGCAACCAGTGCAACCTGTCGAACAACAGAAGGAAGCACCAGTCGCTCCAGTCGCTGAGACTCAACAAGCCGAGCAACCAGTGCAACCTGTGGAACAACCGAAGGAAGCACCAGTCGATGAGACTCAACAAGCCGAACAACCAGTGCAACCTGCCGAACAACTGACAGAAGCACCAGTCGTTCCAGTCGCTGAGACTCAACAAGCCGAACAACCAGTGCAACCTGTCGAACAACCGAAGGAAGCACCAGTCGTTCCAGTCGCTGAGACTCAACAAGCCGAACAACCAGTGCAACCTGTCGAACAACAGAAGGAAGCACCAGTCGCTCCAGTCGCTGAGACTCAACAAGCCGAACAACCAGTGCAACCTGTCGAACAAACGAAGGTATCAGTCGAGACTATTGAACTTGTATTCATGCGAGAGGAAACGTTTTCTGGCCTCGAGATCGATCTTCTTGTTGACATGTTTGAAGAAGTTTCTCAAGCAGTTCAGATTCCGAAAAAGAAAACAGTGCAACCCGTCGAGCAACCCAAGGAAGCACCAGTCGTTCCAGTCGCTGAGACTCAACAAGCCGAACAACCAGTGCAACCCGCCGAACAACCAAAGGAAGAAACAGTCGCTCCAGTCGCTGAGACTCAACAAGCCGAACAACCAGTGCAACCTGTCGAACAACCGAACGAAGCACCAGTCGTTCCAGTCGCTGAGACTCAACCAGCCGAACAACCAGTGCAACCTGTCGAACAACAGAAGGAAGCACCAGTCGCTCCAGTCGCTGAAACTCAACAAGCCGAACAACCAGTGCAACCTGTCGAACAAACGAAGGTATCTGTCGAGACTATTGAACTTGTATTCATGCGAGAGGAAACGTTTTCTGGCCTCGAGATTGATCTTCTTGTTGACATGTTTGAAGAAGTCTCTCAAGCAGTTCAAATTCCGAAAAAGAAAACAGTGCAACCCGTCGAGCAACCCAAGGAAGCACCAGTCGTTCCAGTCGCTGAGACTCAACAAGCCGAACAACCAGTGCAACCCGCCGAACAACCAAAGGAAGAAACAGTCGCTCCAGTCGCTGAGACTCAACAAGCCGAACAACCAGTGCAACCTGTCGAACAACCGAAGGAAGCACCAGTCGTTCCAGTCGCTGAGACCCAGCAAGCCGAGCAACCATTGCAACCTGTCGAACAACCGAAGGAAGTACCAGTCGTTCCAGTCGCTGAGACTCAACAAGCCGAAAAACCAGTGCAACCTGTCGAACAACCAAAAGAAGAAACAGTCGTTCCAGTCACTGAGACTCAACAAGCCGAGCAACCAGTGCAACCTGTCGAACAACCGAAGGAAGCACCAGTCGTTCCAGTCGCTGAGATCCAGCAAGCCGAGCAACCAGTGCAACCTGTCGAACAACCCAAGGAAGCACCAGTCGTTCCAGTCACTGAGACTCAACAAGCCGAGCAACCAGTGCAACCTGTCCAACAACTGAAGGAAGCACCAGTAGTTCCAGTCGCTGAGAATCAACAAGCCGAACAACAAGTGCAACCTGTCGAACAACCAGAGGAAGAAACAGTCGTTCCAGTCGCTGAGACTCAGCAAGCCGAGCAACCAGTGCAAACTGTCGAACAACAGAAGGAAGCACCAGTCGTTCCAGTCGCTGAGATCCAGCAAGCCGAGCAACCAGTGCAACCTGTCGAACAATCGAAGGAAGCACCAGTCGTTCCAGTCGCTGAGATCCAGCAAGCCGAGCAACCAGTGCAACCTGTCGAACAACCGAAGGAAGCACCAGTCGTTCCAGTCGCTGAGACCCAGCAAGCCGAGCAACCAGTGCAACCTGCCGAACAACCGGAGGAAGAAACAGTCGCTCCGGTCGCTGAGACTCAACAATCCGAACAACCAGTGCAACCTGTCGAACAACCGAAGGTATTTGTTGACACTGTTGAACTTGTCTTCATGCGAGAGGAAACGTTTTCTGGCCTCGAGATTGATCTTCTCGTTGACATGTTTGAAGAAGTTTCTCAAGCAGTTCAAATTCCGAAAAAGAAAACAGTGCAACCCGTCGAGCAAACCAAGGAAGCACCAGTCGTTCCAGTCGATGAGACTCAACAAGCCGAGCAACCAGTGCAACCTGTCGAACAACCGAAGGAAGCACCAGTCGTTCCAGTCGCTGAGACTCAACAAGCCGAACAACCAGTGCAACCTGTCGAACAACCAAAAAAAGAAACAGTCGTTCCAGTCGCTGAGACTCAACAAGCCGAACAACCAGTGCAACCCGCCGAACAACCAAAAGAAGAAACAGTCGTTCCAGTCGCTGAGACTCAGCAAGCCGAGCAACCAGTGCAACCCGTCGAGCAACCCAAGGAAGCACCAGTCGTTCCAGTCGCTGAGACTCAACAAGCCGAGCAACCAGTGCAACCTGTCGAACAACCGACAGAAGCATCAGTCGTTTCAGTCGCTGAGACTCAACAAGCCGAACAACCAGTGCAACCTGTCGAACAACCGAAGGAAGCAACAGTCGTTCCAGTCGCTGAGACCCAGCGAGCCGAGCAACCAGTGCAACCTGTCGAACAACCGAAGGAAGCACCAGTCGTTCCAGTCGCTGAGATCCAGCAAGCCGAGCAACCAGTGCAACCTGTCGAACAACCCAAGGAAGCACCAGTCGTTCCAGTCACTGAGACTCAACAAGCCGAGCAACCAGTGCAACCTGTCGAACAACTGAAGGAAGAAACAGTCGTTCCAGTCGCTGAGACTCAGCAAGCCGAGCAACCAGTGCAAACTGTCGAACAACTCATGGAAGCACCAGTCGTTCCAGTCACTGAGACTCAGCAAGCCGAGCAACCAGTGCAACCTGTCGAACAACCGAAGGAAGCACCAGTCGCTGAGACTCAACAAGCCGAACAACCAGTGCAACCTGCCGAAGAACCGACAGAAGCACCAGTCGTTCCGTCGCTGAGACTCAACAAGCCGAGCAACCAGTGCAACCTGTCGAACAACCGAAGGAAGCACCAGTCGCTGAGACTCAACAAGCCGAACAACCAGTGCAACCCGCCGAACAACCAAAGAAAGAAACAGTCGTTCCAGTCGCTGAGACTCAGCAAGCCGAGCAACCAGTGCAAGCCGTCGGGCAACCCAAGAAAGCACCAGTCGTTCCAGTCACTGAGACTCAACAAGCCGAGCAACCAGTGCAACCTGTCGAACAACCGAAAGAAGCACCAGTCGCTGAGACTCAACAAGCCGAACAACCAGTGCAACCTGCCGAACAACCGACGGAAGCACCAGTCGTTCCAGTCGCTGAGACTCAACAAGCAGAGCAACCAGTGCAACCTGTCGAACAACCGAAGGAAGCACCACTCGCTGAGACTCAACAAGACGAACAACCAGTGCAACCTGTCGAACAACCGACAGAAGCACCAGTCGTTCCAGTCGCTGAGACTCAACAAGCCGAACAACCAGTGCAACCTGTCGAACAACCGAAGGAAGCACCAGTCGTTCCAGTCGCTGAGACCCAGCAAGCCGAGCAACCAGTGCAACCTGTCGAACAACAGAAGGAAGCACCAGTCGCTCCAGTCGCTGAGACTCAACAAGCCGAGCAACCAGTGCAACCTGTGGAACGACCGAAGGAAGCACCAGTCGATGAGACTCAACAAGCCGAACAACCAGTGCAACCTGCCGAACAACTAACAGAAGCACCAGTCGTTCCAGTCGCTGAGACTCAACAAGCCGAACAACCAGTGCAACCTGTCGAACAACCGAAGGAAGCACCAGTCGTTCCAGTCGCTGAGACTCAACAAGCCGAACAACCAGTGCAACCTGTCGAACAACAGAAGGAAGCACCAGTCGCTCCAGTCGCTGAGACTCAACAAGCCGAACAACCAGTGCAACCTGTCGAACAAACGAAGGTATCAGTCGAGACTATTGAACTTGTATTCATGCGAGAGGAAACGTTTTCTGGCCTCGAGATCGATCTTCTTGTTGACATGTTTGAAGAAGTTTCTCAAGCAGTTCAGATTCCGAAAAAGAAAACAGTGCAACCCGTCGAGCAACCCAAGGAAGCACCAGTCGTTCCAGTCGCTGAGACTCAACAAGCCGAACAACCAGTGCAACCCGCCGAACAACCAAAGGAAGAAACAGTCGCTCCAGTCGCTGAGACTCAACAAGCCGAACAACCAGTGCAACCTGTCGAACAACCGAAGGAAGCACCAGTCACTCCAGTCGCTGAGACCCAGCAAGCCGAGCAACCATTGCAACCTGTCGAACAACCGAAGGAAGTACCAGTCGTTCCAGTCGCTGAGACTCAACAAGCCGAGCAACCAGTGCAACCTGTCGAACAACCGAAGGAAGCACCAGTCGTTCCAGTCGCTGAGACTCAACAAGCCGAACAACCAGTGCAACCTGTCGAACAACCAAAAAAAGAAACAGTCGTTCCAGTCGCTGAGACTCAACAAGCCGAACAACCAGTGCAACCCGCCGAACAACCAAAAGAAGAAACAGTCGTTCCAGTCGCTGAGACTCAGCAAGCCGAGCAACCAGTGCAACCCGTCGAGCAACCCAAGGAAGCACCAGTCGTTCCAGTCGCTGAGACTCAACAAGCCGAGCAACCAGTGCAACCTGTCGAACAACCGACAGAAGCATCAGTCGTTTCAGTCGCTGAGACTCAACAAGCCGAACAACCAGTGCAACCTGTCGAACAACCGAAGGAAGCAACAGTCGTTCCAGTCGCTGAGACCCAGCGAGCCGAGCAACCAGTGCAACCTGTCGAACAACCGAAGGAAGCACCAGTCGTTCCAGTCGCTGAGATCCAGCAAGCCGAGCAACCAGTGCAACCTGTCGAACAACCCAAGGAAGCACCAGTCGTTCCAGTCACTGAGACTCAACAAGCCGAGCAACCAGTGCAACCTGTCGAACAACTGAAGGAAGCACCAGTAGTTCCAGTCGCTGAGAATCAACAAGCCGAACAACAAGTGCAACCTGTCGAACAACCAGAGGAAGAAACAGTCGTTCCAGTCGCTGAGACTCAGCAAGCCGAGCAACCAGTGCAAACTGTCGAACAACAGAAGGAAGCACCAGTCGTTCCAGTCGCTGAGATCCAGCAAGCCGAGCAACCAGTGCAACCTGTCGAACAATCGAAGGAAGCACCAGTCGTTCCAGTCGCTGAGATCCAGCAAGCCGAGCAACCAGTGCAACCTGTCGAACAACCGAAGGAAGCACCAGTCGTTCCAGTCGCTGAGACCCAGCAAGCCGAGCAACCAGTGCAACCTGCCGAACAACCGAAGGAAGAAACAGTCGCTCCGGTCGCTGAGACTCAACAATCCGAACAACCAGTGCAACCTGTCGAACAACCGAAGGTATTTGTTGACACTGTTGAACTTGTCTTCATGCGAGAGGAAACGTTTTCTGGGCTCGAGATTGATCTTCTCGTTGACATGTTTGAAGAAGTTTCTCAAGCAGTTCAAATTCCGAAAAAGAAAACTGTGCAACCCGTCGAGCAAACCAAGGAAGCACCAGTCGTTCCAGTCGATGAGACTCAACAAGCCGAGCAACCAGTGCAACCTGTCGAACAACCGAAGGAAGCACCAGTCGTTCCAGTCGCTGAGACTCAACAAGCCGAACAACCAGTGCAACCTGTCGAACAACCAAAAGAAGAAACAGTCGTTCCAGTCGCTGAGACTCAGCAAGCCGAGCAACCAGTGCAACCCGTCGAGCAACCCAAGGAAGCACCAGTCGTTCCAGTCGCTGAGACTCAACAAGCCGAGCAACCAGTGCAACCTGTCGAACAACCGACAGAAGCATCAGTCGTTTCAGTCGCTGAGACTCAACAAGCCGAACAACCAGTGCAACCTGTCGAACAACCGAAGGAAGCAACAGTCGTTCCAGTCGCTGAGACCCAGCGAGCCGAGCAACCAGTGCAACCTGTCGAACAACCGAAGGAAGCACCAGTCGTTCCAGTCGCTGAGATCCAGCAAGCCGAGCAACCAGTGCAACCTGTCGAACAACCCAAGGAAGCACCAGTCGTTCCAGTCACTGAGACTCAACAAGCCGAGCAACCAGTGCAACCTGTCGAACAACTGAAGGAAGCACCAGTAGTTCCAGTCGCTGAGAATCAACAAGCCGAACAACAAGTGCAACCTGTCGAACAACCAGAGGAAGAAACAGTCGTTCCAGTCGCTGAGACTCAGCAAGCCGAGCAACCAGTGCAAACTGTCGAACAACAGAAGGAAGCACCAGTCGTTCCAGTCGCTGAGATCCAGCAAGCCGAGCAACCAGTGCAACCTGTCGAACAATCGAAGGAAGCACCAGTCGTTCCAGTCGCTGAGATCCAGCAAGCCGAGCAACCAGTGCAACCTGTCGAACAACCGAAGGAAGCACCAGTCGTTCCAGTCGCTGAGACCCAGCAAGCCGAGCAACCAGTGCAACCTGTCGAACAACCGACAAGAGCACCAGTCGTTCCAGTCGCTGAGACTCAACAATCCGAACAACCAGTGCAACCTGTCGAACAACCGAAGGAAGCACCAGTCGTTCCAGTCGCTGAGACCCAGCAAGCCGAGCAACCAGTGCAACCTGTCGAACAACAGAAGGAAGCACCAGTCGCTCCAGTCGCTGAGACTCAACAAGCCGAGCAACCAGTGCAACCTGTCGAACAACCGAAGGAAGAAACAGTCGCTCCAGTCGCTGAGACTAAACAAGCCGAGCAACCGGTGCAACCTGTCGAACAACCGAAGGAAGCACCAGTCGCT
>OZ022250.1:1300178-1314716 GCA_963978915.1 Caenorhabditis parvicauda | reverse complement strand
AGACGCCAAGAAGTTGGCAGCCGACAAGAAAAAAGCCGACGAAGAAGCCAAGAAGAAGGCTGATGAGGACGGCACGAAGTTGGCAGCCGACAAGAAGAAGGCAGACGAAGAAGCCAAGAAGAAGGCTGATGAAGACGCAAAGAAGTTGGCAGCCGACAAGAAGAAGGCCGACGAAGAAGTCAAGAAGAAGCCTGATGAAGACGCCAAGAAGTTGGCAGCCGACAAAAAGAAGGCCGACGAAGAAACCAAGAAGAAGGCTGATGAAGACGCCAAGAAGTTGGCAGCCGACAAGAAGAAGGCCGACGAAGAAGCCAAGAAGAAGGCTGATGAGGACGCCAAGAAGTTGGCAGCCGACAAGAAGAAGGCCGACGGAGAAGCCAAGAAGAAGGCAGACGAAGAAGCCAAGAAGAAAGCTGATGAAGACGCCGAGAAGTTGGCAGTCGACAAGAAGAAGGCCGACGAAGAAGCCAAGAAGAAGGCTGATGAAGACGCCAAGAAGTTGGCAGCCGACAAAAAGAAGGCAGACGAAGAAGCCAAGAAGAAAGCTGATGAAGACGCCAAGAAGTTGGCAGCCGACAAGAAGAAGGCCGACGAAGAAGCCAAGAAGAAGGCTGATGAAGGAGGCAAGAAGTTGGCAGCCGACAAGAAGAAGGCAGACGAAGAAGCCAAGAAGAAGGCAGATGAAGACGCCAAGAAGTTGGCAGCCGACAAGAAAAAGGCAGACGAAGAAGCCAAGAAGAAGGCTGATGAGGACGCCAAGAAGTTGGCAGCCGACAAGAAGAAGGCCGACGAAGAAGCCAAGAAGAAGGCTGATGAAGACGCCAAGAAGTTGGCAGCCGACAAGAAGAAGGCAGACGAAGAAGCCAAGAAGAAGGCTGATGAAGACGCCAAGAAGTTGGCAGCCGACAAGAAGAAGGCCGACGAAGAAGCCAAGAAGAAGGCTGATGAAGACGCCAAGAAGTTGGCAGCCGACGAGAAGAAGGCCGATGAAGAAGCCAAGAAGAAGGCTGATGAAGACGCCAAGAAGTTGGCAGTCGACAAGAAGAAGGCAGACAAAGAAGCCAAGAAGAAGGCTGATGAAGACGCCAAGAAGTTGGCAGCGGATAAGAAAAAGGCCGACAAAGAAGCCAAGAAGAAGGGAGACGAAGAAGCCAAGAAGAAAGCTGATGAAGACGCCAAGAAGTTGGCAGCCGACAAGAAGAAGGCCGACGAAGAAGCCAAGAAGAAGGCAGACGAAGAAGCCAAGAAGAAAGCTGATGAAGACGCCAAGAAGTTGGCAGCCGACAAAAAGAAGGCAGACGAAGAAGCCAAGAAGAAAGCTGATGAAGACGCCAAGAAGTTGGCAGCCGACAAGAAGAAGGCCGACGAAGAAGCCAAGAAGAAGGCTGATGAAGGAGGCAAGAAGTTGGCAGCCGACAAGAAGAAGGCAGACGAAAAAGCCAAGAAGAAGGCAGATGAAGACGCCAAGAAGTTGGCAGCCGACAAGAAAAAGGCAGACGAAGAAGCCAAGAAGAAGGCTGATGAGGACGCCAAGAAGTTGGCAGCCGACAAGAAGAAGGCCGACGAAGAAGCCAAGAAGAAGGCTGATGAAGACGCCAAGAAGTTGGCAGCCGACAAGAAGAAGGCAGACGAAGAAGCCAAGAAGAAGGCTGATGAAGACGCCAAGAAGTTGGCAGCCGACAAGAAGAAGGCCGACGAAGAAGCCAAGAAGAAGGCTGATGAAGACGCCAAGAAGTTGGCAGCCGACGAGAAGAAGGCCGATGAAGAAGCCAAGAAGAAGGCTGATGAAGACGCCAAGAAGTTGGCAGTCGACAAGAAGAAGGCAGACAAAGAAGCCAAGAAGAAGGCTGATGAAGACGCCAAGAAGTTGGCAGCGGATAAGAAAAAGGCCGACAAAGAAGCCAAGAAGAAGGGAGACGAAGAAGCCAAGAAGAAAGCTGATGAAGACGCCAAGAAGTTGGCAGCCGACAAGAAGAAGGCCGACGAAGAAGCCAAGAAGAAGGCAGACGAAGAAGCCAAGAAGAAAGCTGATGAAGACGCCAAGAAACTGGCAGCCGACAAGAAGAAGGCCGACGAAGAAGCCAAGAAGAAGGCTGATGAAGGAGGCAAGAAGTTGGCAGCCGACAAGAAGAAGGCAGACGAAGAAGCCAAGAAGAAGGCCGACGAAGAAGCCAAGAAGAAGGCTGATGAAGACGCCAAGAAGTTGGCAGCCGACAAAAAGAAGGCCGACGAAGAAGCCAAGAAGAAGGCTGATGAAGACGCCAAGAAGTTGGCAGCCGACAAGAAGAAGGCAGACGAAGAAGCCAAGAAGAAGGCTGATGAGGACGCCAAGAAGTTGGCAGCCGACAAGAAGAAAGCCGACGAAGAAGCCAAGAAGAAGGCTGATGAGGACGCCAAGAAGTTGGCAGCCGACAAGAAGAAGGCCGACGAAGAAGCCAAGAAGAAGGCTGATGAAGACGCCATGAAGTTGGCAGCCGACAAGAAGAAGGCAGACGGAGAAGCCAAGAAGAAGGCTGATGAAGACGCCAAGAAGTTGGCAGCCGACAAGAAGAAGGCCGACGAAGAAGCCAAGAAGAAGGCTGATGAAGACGCGAAGAAGTTGGCAGCCGACAAGAAGAAGGCCGACGAAGAAGCCAAGAAGAAGGCTGATGAAGACGCCAAGAAGTTGGCAGCCGACAAGAAGAAGGCAGATGAAGAAGCCAAGAAGAAGGCTGATGAAGACGCCAAGAAGTTGGCAGCCGACAAGAAGAAGGCCGACGAAGAAGCCAAGAAGAAGGCTGATGAAGACGCCGAGAAGTTGGCAGCCGACAAGAAGAAGGCCGACGAAGAAGTCAAGAAGAAGCCTGATGAAGACGCCAAGAAGTTGGTAGCCGACAAGAAGAAGGCAGACGAAGAAGCCAAGAAGAAGGCTGATGAAGACGCCAAGAAGTTGGCAGCCGACAAGAAGTTGGCAGCCGACAAGAAGAAGGCCGACAAAGAAGCCAAGAAGAAGGCCGATGAAGAAGCCAAGAAGAAGGCTGATGAGGACGCCAAGAAGTTGGCAGCCGACAATAAGAAGGCCGACGAAGAAGCCAAGAAGAAGGCTGATGAGGACGCCAAGAAGTTGGCAGCCGACAAGAAGAAGGCCGACGAAGAAGCCAAGAAGAAGGCTGATGAAGACGCCGAGAAGTTGGCAGCCGACAAGAAGAAGGCAGACGAAGAAGCCAAGAAGAAGGCTGATGAAGACGCCAAGAAGTTGGCAGCCGACAAGAAGAAGGCCGACGAAGAAGCCAAGAAGAAGGCTGATGAAGACGCCAAGAAGTTGGCAGCCGACAAGAAGAAGGCCGACGAAGAAGCCAAGAAGAAGGCTGATGAAGACGCCAAGAAGAAGGCTGATGAAGACGCCAAGAAGTTGGCAGCCGACAAGAAGAAGGCCGACGAAGAAGCCAAGAAGAAGACTGATGAAGACGCCAAGAAGTTGGCAGCCGACAAGAAGAAGGCAGACGAAGAAGCCAAGAAGAAGGCTGATGAAGACGCCAAGAAGTTGGCAGCCGACAAGAAGAAGGCCGACGAAGAAGCCAAGAAGAAGGCTGATGAAGACGCCGAGAAGTTGGCAGCCGACAAGAAGAAGGCCGACGAAGCCTGATGTCAAGAAGAAGCCTGATGAAGACGCCAAGAAGTTGGCAGCCGACAAAAAGAAGGCCGACGAAGAAGCCAAGAAGAAGGCTGATGAAGACGCCAAGAAGTTGGCAGCCGACAAGAAGAAGGCCGACGAAGAAGCCAAGAAGAAGGCTGATGAGGACGCCAAGAAGTTGGCAGCCGACAAGAAGAAGGCCGACGAAGAAGCCAAGAAAAAGGCTGATGAAGACGCCAAGAGGTTGGCAGCCGACAAGAAGAAGGCCGACAAAGAAGCCAAGAAGAAGGCTGATGAAGACGCCAAGAAGTTGGCAGCCGACAAGAAGAAGGCAGACGAAGAAGCCAAGAAGAAGGCTGATGAAGACGCCGAGAAGTTGGCAGCCGACAAGAAGAAGGCCGACGAAGAAGTCAAGAAGAAGCCTGATGAAGACGCCAAGAAGTTGGCAGCCGACAAGAAGAAGGCAGACGAAGAAGCCAAGAAGAAGGCTGATGAAGACGCCAAGAAGTTGGCAGCCGACAAGAAGAAGGCCGACAAAGAAGCCAAGAAGAAGGCCGATGAAGAAGCCAAGAAGAAGGCTGATGAGGACGCCAAGAAGTTGGCAGCCGACAAGAAGAAGGCCGACGAAGAAGCCAAGAAGAAGGCTGATGAAGATGCCAAGAAGTTGGCAGCCGACAAGAAGAAGGCCGACGAAGAAGCCAAGAAGGCAGCCGACGAAGAAGCCAAGAAGAAGGCTGATGAAGACGCCAAGAAGTTGGCAGCCGACAAGAAGAAGGCAGACGAAGAAGCCAAGAAGAAGGCTGATGAAGACGCCAAGAAGTTGGCAGCCGACAAGAAGAAGGCCGACGAAGAAGCCAAGAAGAAGGCTGATGAGGACGCCAAGAAGTTGGCAGCCGACAAGAAGAAGGCCGACGAAGAAGCCAAGAAGAAGGCTGATGAAGACGCCAAGAAGAAGGCTGATGAAGACGCCAAGAAGTTGGCAGCCGACAAGAAGAAGGCCGACGAAGAAGCCAAGAAGAAGGCTGATGAGGACGCCAAGAAGTTGGCAGCCGACAAGAAGAAGGCCGACGAAGAAGCCAAGAAGAAGGCTGATGAAGACGCCAAGAAGAAGGCTGATGAAGACGCCAAGAAGTTGGCAGCCGACAAGAAGAAGGCCGACGAAGAAGCCAAGAAGAAGGCTGATGAAGACGCCAAGAAGTTGGCAGCCGACAAGAAGAAGGCAGACGAAGAAGCCAAGAAGAAGGCTGATGAAGACGCCAAGAAGTTGGCAGCCGACAAGAAGAAGGCCGACGAAGAAGCCAAGAAGAAGGCTGATGAAGACGCCGAGAAGTTGGCAGCCGACAAGAAGAAGGCCGACGAAGAAGTCAAGAAGAAGCCTTATGAAGACGCCAAGAAGTTGGCAGCCGACAAAAAGAAGGCCGACGAGGAAGCCAAGAAGAAGGCTGATGGAGACGCCAAGAAGTTGGCAGCCGACAAGAAGAAGGCCGACGAAGAAGCCAAGAAGAAGGCTGATGAGGACGCCAAGAAGTTGGCAGCCGACAAGAAGAAGGCCGACGAAGAAGCCAAGAAAAAGGCTGATGAAGACGCCAAGAAGTTGGCAGCCGACAAGAAGAAGGCCGACAAAGAAGCCAAGAAGAAGGCTGATGAAGACGCCAAGAAGTTGGCAGCCGACAAGAAGAAGGCAGACGAAGAAGCCAAGAAGAAGGCTGATGAAGACGCCAAGAAGTTGGCAGCCGACAAGAAGAAGGCCGACGAAGAAGCCAAAAAGAAGGCTGATGAAGACGCCAAGAAGAAGGCTGATGAGGACGCCAAGAAGTTGGCAGCCGACAATAAGAAGGCCGACGAAGAAGCCAAGAAGAAGGCTGATGAGGACGCCAAGAAGTTGGCAGCCGACAAGGAGAAGGCCGACGAAGAAGCCAAGAAGAAGGCTGATGAAGACGCCAAGAAGTTGGCAGCCTACAAGAAGAAGGCCGACGAAGAAGCCAAAAAGAAGGCTGATGAAGACGCCAAGAAGTTGGCAGCCGACAAGAAGAAGGCCGACAAAGAAGCCAAGAAGAAGGCCGATGAAGAAGCCAAGAAGAAGGCTGATGAGGACGCCAAGAAGTTGGCAGCCGACAATAAGAAGGCCGACGAAGAAGCCAAGAAGAAGGCTGATGAGGACGCCAAGAAGTTGGCAGCCAACAAGAAGAAGGCCGACAAAGAAGCCAAGAAGAAGGCTGATGAAGACGCCAAGAAGTTGGCAGCCGACAAGAAGAAGGCCGACGAAGAAGCCAAGAAGAAGGCTGATGAAGACGCCAAGAAGTTGGCAGCCGACAAGAAGAAGGCAGACGAAAAAGCCAAGAAGAAGGCTGATGAAGACGCCAAGAAGTTGGCAGCCGACAAGAAGAAGGCCGACGAAGAAGCCAAGAAGAAGGCAGACGAAGAAGCAAAGAAGAAAGCTGATGAAGACGCCAAGAAGTTGGCAGTCGACAAGAAGGAGGCCGACGAAGAAGCCAAGAAGAAGGCTGATGAAGACGCCAAGAAGTTGGCAGCCGACAAAAAGAAGGCCGACGAAGAAGCCAAGAAGAAGGCTGATGAAGACACCAAGAAGTTGGCAGCCGACAAAAAGAAGGCCGACGAAGAAGCCAAGAAGAAGGCTGATGAAGACGCCAAGAAGTTGGCAGCCGACAAGAAGAAGGCCGACGAAGAAGCCAAGAAAAAGGCTGATGAAGACGCCAAGAAGTTGGCAGCCGACAAGAAGAAGGCCGACGAAGAAGCCAAGAAGAAATCTGATGAAGACGCCAAGAAGTTGGCAGCCGACAAGAAGAAGGCAGACGAAGAAGCCAAGAAGAAGGCTGATGAAGACGCCAAGAAGTTGGCAGCCGACAAGAAGAAGACCGACGAAGAAGCCAAGAAGAAGGCTGATGAGGACGCCAAGAAGTTGGCAGCCGACAAGAAGAAGGCCGACGAAGAAGCCAAGAAGAAGGCTGATGAAGACGCCAAGAAGTTGGCAGCCGACAAGAAGAAGGCCGACGAAGAAGCCAAGAAGAAGGCTGATGAAGACGCGAATAAGTTGGCAGCCGACAAAAAGAAGGCCGGCGAAGAAGCCAAGAAGAAGGCTGATGAAGACGCCAAGAAGTTGGCAGCCTACAAGAAGAAGGCCGACGAAGAAGCCAAAAAGAAGGCTGATGAAGACGCCAAGAAGTTGGCAGCCGACAAGAAGAAGGCCGACAAAGAAGCCAAGAAGAAGGCCGATGAAGAAGCCAAGAAGAAGGCTGATGAGGACGCCAAGAAGTTGGCAGCCGACAATAAGAAGGCCGACGAAGAAGCCAAGAAGAAGGCTGATGAGGACGCCAAGAAGTTGGCAGCCAACAAGAAAAAGGCCGACGAAGAAGCCAAGAAGAAGGCTGATGAAGACGCCAAGAAGTTGGCAGCCGACAAGAAGAAGGCCGACGAAGAAGCCAAGAAGAAGGCTGATGAAGACGCCAAGAAGTTGGCAGCCGACAAGAAGAAGGCAGACGAAAAAGCCAAGAAGAAGGCTGATGAAGACGCCAAGAAGTTGGCAGCCGACAAGAAGAAGGCCGACGAAGAAGCCAAGAAGAAGGCAGACGAAGAAGCCAAGAAGAAAGCTGATGAAGACGCCAAGAAGTTGGCAGTCGACAAGAAGGAGGCCGACGAAGAAGCCAAGAAGAAGGCTGATGAAGACGCCAAGAAGTTGGCAGCCGACAAAAAGAAGGCCGACGAAGAAGCCAAGAAGAAGGCTGATGAAGACGCCAAGAAGTTGGCAGCCGACAAAAAGAAGGCCGACGAAGAAGCCAAGAAGAAGGCTGATGAAGACGCCAAGAAGTTGGCAGCCGACAAGAAGAAGGCCGACGAAGAAGCCAAGAAAAAGGCTGATGAAGACGCCAAGAAGTTGGCAGCCGACAAGAAGAAGGCCGACGAAGAAGCCAAGAAGAAGGCTGATGAAGACGCCAAGAAGTTGGCAGCCGACAAGAAGAAGGCAGACGAAGAAGCCAAGAAGAAGGCTGATGAAGACGCCAAGAAGTTGGCAGCCGACAAGAAGAAGACCGACGAAGAAGCCAAGAAGAAGGCTGATGAGGACGCCAAGAAGTTGGCAGCCGACAAGAAGAAGGCCGACGAAGAAGCCAAGAAGAAGGCTGATGAAGACGCCAAGAAGTTGGCAGCCGACAAGAAGAAGGCAGACGAAGAAGCCAAGAAGAAGGCTGATGAGGACGCCAAGAAGTTGGCAGCCGACAAGAAGAAGGCCGACGAAGAAGTCAAGAAGAAGGCTGATGAAGGAGCCAAGAAGTTGGCAGCCGACAAGAAGAAGGCAGACGAAGAAGCCAAGAAGAAGGCTGATGAGGACGCCAAGAAGTTGGCAGCCGACAAGAAGAAGGCCGACGAAGAAGCCAAGAAGAAGGCTGATGAAGACGCCAAGAAGTTGGCATCCGACAAGAAGAAGGCCGACGAAGAAGCCAAGAAGAAGGCTGATGAAGACGCCAAGAAGTTGGCAGCCGACAAGAAGAAGGCCGACGAAGAAGCCAAGAAGAAGGCTGATGAAGACGCGAATAAGTTGGCAGCCGACAAAAAGAAGGCCGACGAAGAAGCCAAGAAGAAGGCTGATGAAGACGCCAAGAAGTTGGCAGCCGACAAGAAGAAGGCCGACGAAGAAGCCAAGAAGAAGGCTGATGAAGACGCGAATAAGTTGGCAGCCGACAAAAAGAAGGCCGACGAAGAAGCCAAGAAGAAGGCTGATGATGACGCCAAGAAGTTGGCAGCCGACAAGAAGAATGCCGACGAAGAAGCCAAGAAGAAGGCTGACGAGGACGCCAAGAAGTTGGCAGCCGACAATGAGAAGGCCGACAAAGAAGCCAAGAAGAAGGCTGATGAAGACGCCAAGGAGTTGGCAGCCGACAAGAAGAAGGCCGACGAAGAAGCCAAGAAGAAAGCTGATGAGGACGCCAAGAAGTTGGCAGCCGACAAGAAGAAGGCCAACGAAGAAGCCAAGAAGAAGGCTGATGAAGGAGCCAAGAAGTTGGCAGCCGACAAGAAGAAGGCCGACGAAGAAGCCAAGAAGAAGGCTGATGAAGACGCCAAGAAGTTGGCATCCGACAAGAAGAAGGCCGACGAAGAAGCCAAGAAGAAGGCTGATGAAGACGCCAAGAAGTTGGCAGCCGACAAGAAGAAGGCCGACGAAGAAGCCAAGAAGAAGGCTGATGAAGACGCGAATAAGTTGGCAGCCGACAAAAAGAAGGCCGCCGAAGAAGCCAAGAAGAAGGCTGATGAAGACGCCAAGAAGTTGGCAGCCGACAAGAAGAATGCCGACGAAGAAGCCAAGAAGAAGGCTGATGAAGACGCCAAGAAGTTGGCAGCCGACAAGAAGAAGGCAGACGAAGAAGCCAAGAAGAAGGCTGATGAGGACGCCAAGAAGTTGGCAGCCGACAAGAAGAAGGCCGACGAAGAAGCCAAGAAGAAGGCTGATGAAGGAGCCAAGAAGTTGGCAGCCGACAAGAAAAAGGCCGACAAAGAAGTCAAGAAGAAGGCTGATGAAGGAGCCAAGAAGTTGGCAGCCGACAAGAAGAAGGCAGACGAAGAAGCCAAGAAGAAGGCTGATGAGGACGCCAAGAAGTTGGCAGCCGACAAGAAGAAGGCCGACGAAGAAGCCAAGAAGAAGGCTGATGAAGACGCCAAGAAGTTGGCATCCGACAAGAAGAAGGCCGACGAAGAAGCCAAGAAGAAGGCTGATGAAGACGCGAATAAGTTGGCAGCCGACAAAAAGAAGGCCGCCGAAGAAGCCAAGAAGAAGGCTGATGAAGACGCCAAGAAGTTGGCAGCCGACAAGAAGAATGCCGACGAAGAAGCCAAGAAGAAGGCTGATGAAGACGCCAAGAAGTTGGCAGCCGACAAGAAGAAGGCCGACGAAGAAGCCAAGAAGAAGGCTGATGAAGACGCCAAGAAGTTGGCAGCCGACAAGAAGAAGGCAGACGAAGAAGCCAAGAAGAAGGCTGATGAGGACGCCAAGAAGTTGGCAGCCGACAAGAAGAAGGCCGACGAAGAAGTCAAGAAGAAGGCTGATGAAGGAGCCAAGAAGTTGGCAGCCGACAAGAAGAAGGCAGACGAAGAAGCCAAGAAGAAGGCTGATGAGGACGCCAAGAAGTTGGCAGCCGACAAGAAGAAGGCCGACGAAGAAGCCAAGAAGAAGGCTGATGAAGACGCCAAGAAGTTGGCATCCGACAAGAAGAAGGCCGACGAAGAAGCCAAGAAGAAGGCTGATGAAGACGCCAAGAAGTTGGCAGCCGACAAGAAGAAGGCCGACGAAGAAGCCAAGAAGAAGGCTGATGAAGACGCGAATAAGTTGGCAGCCGACAAAAAGAAGGCCGACGAAGAAGCCAAGAAGAAGGCTGATGAAGACGCCAAGAAGTTGGCAGCCGACAAGAAGAAGGCCGACGAAGAAGCCAAGAAGAAGGCTGATGAAGACGCGAATAAGTTGGCAGCCGACAAAAAGAAGGCCGACGAAGAAGCCAAGAAGAAGGCTGATGATGACGCCAAGAAGTTGGCAGCCGACAAGAAGAATGCCGACGAAGAAGCCAAGAAGAAGGCTGACGAGGACGCCAAGAAGTTGGCAGCCGACAATGAGAAGGCCGACAAAGAAGCCAAGAAGAAGGCTGATGAAGACGCCAAGGAGTTGGCAGCCGACAAGAAGAAGGCCGACGAAGAAGCCAAGAAGAAAGCTGATGAGGACGCCAAGAAGTTGGCAGCCGACAAGAAGAAGGCCAACGAAGAAGCCAAGAAGAAGGCTGATGAAGGAGCCAAGAAGTTGGCAGCCGACAAGAAGAAGGCCGACGAAGAAGCCAAGAAGAAGGCTGATGAAGACGCCAAGAAGTTGGCATCCGACAAGAAGAAGGCCGACGAAGAAGCCAAGAAGAAGGCTGATGAAGACGCCAAGAAGTTGGCAGCCGACAAGAAGAAGGCCGACGAAGAAGCCAAGAAGAAGGCTGATGAAGACGCGAATAAGTTGGCAGCCGACAAAAAGAAGGCCGCCGAAGAAGCCAAGAAGAAGGCTGATGAAGACGCCAAGAAGTTGGCAGCCGACAAGAAGAATGCCGACGAAGAAGCCAAGAAGAAGGCTGATGAAGACGCCAAGAAGTTGGCAGCCGACAAGAAGAAGGCAGACGAAGAAGCCAAGAAGAAGGCTGATGAGGACGCCAAGAAGTTGGCAGCCGACAAGAAGAAGGCCGACGAAGAAGCCAAGAAGAAGGCTGATGAAGGAGCCAAGAAGTTGGCAGCCGACAAGAAGAAGGCAGACGAAGAAGCCAAGAAGAAGGCTGATGAGGACGCCAAGAAGTTGGCAGCCGACAAGAAGAAGGCCGACGAAGAAGCCAAGAAGAAGGCTGATGAAGACGCCAAGAAGTTGGCATCCGACAAGAAGAAGGCCGACGAAGAAGCCAAGAAGAAGGCTGATGAAGACGCCAAGAAGTTGGCAGCCGACAAGAAGAAGGCCGACGAAGAAGCCAAGAAGAAGGCTGATGAAGACGCGAATAAGTTGGCAGCCGACAAAAAGAAGGCCGACGAAGAAGCCAAGAAGAAGGCTGATGAAGACGCCAAGAAGTTGGCAGCCGACAAGAAGAAGGCCGACGAAGAAGCCAAGAAGAAGGCTGATGAAGACGCGAATAAGTTGGCAGCCGACAAAAAGAAGGCCGACGAAGAAGCCAAGAAAAAGGCTGATGATGACGCCAAGAAGTTGGCAGCCGACAAGAAGAATGCCGACGAAGAAGCCAAGAAGAAGGCTGACGAGGACGCCAAGAAGTTGGCAGCCGACAATGAGAAGGACGACAAAGAAGCCAAGAAGAAGGCTGATGAAGACGCCAAGGAGTTGGCAGCCGACAAGAAGAAGGCCGACGAAGAAGCCAAGAAGAAAGCTGATGAGGACGCCAAGAAGTTGGCAGCCGACAAGAAGAAGGCCAACGAAGAAGCCAAGAAGAAGGCTGATGAAGGAGCCAAGAAGTTGGCAGCCGACAAGAAGAAGGCCGACGAAGAAGCCAAGAAGAAGGCTGATGAAGACGCCAAGAAGTTAGCATCCGACAAGAAGAAGGCCGACGAAGAAGCCAAGAAGAAGGCTGATGAAAACGCCAAGAAGTTGGCAGCCGACAAGAAGAAGGCCGACGAAGAAGCCAAGAAGAAGGCTGATGAAGACGCGAATAAGTTGGCAGCCGACAAAAAGAAGGCCGACGAAGAAGCCAAGAAGAAGGCTGATGAAGACGCCAAGAAGTTGGCAGCCGACAAGAAGAATGCCGACGAAGAAGCCAAGAAGAAGGCTGATGAAGACGCCAAGAAGTTGGCAGCCGACAAGAAGAATGCCGACGAAGAAGCCAAGAAGAAGGCTGATGAAGACGCCAAGAAGTTGGCATCCGACAAGAAGAAGGCCGACGAAGAAGCCAAGAAGAAGGCTGATGATGACGCCAAGAAGTTGGCAGCCGACAAGAAGAATGCCGACGAAGAAGCCAAGAAGAAGGCTGATGAAGACGCCAAGAAGTTGGCATCCGACAAGAAGAAGGCCAACGAAGAAGCCAAGAAGAAGGCTGATGAAGACGCCAAGAAGTTGGCAGCCGACAAGAAGAAGGCCGACGAAGAAGCCAAGAAGAAGGCTGATGAAGACGCCAAGAAGTTGGCAGCCGACAAGAAGAAGGCACACGAAGAAGCCAAGAAGAAGGCTGATGAGGACGCCAAGAAGTTGGCAGCCGACAAGAAGAAGGCCGACGAAGAAGCCAAGAAGAAGGCTGATGAAGGAGCCAAGAAGTTGGCAGCCGACAAGA
The DNA here is from genome assembly GCA_963978915.1 of Caenorhabditis parvicauda. NCBI lineage: Eukaryota > Metazoa > Nematoda > Chromadorea > Rhabditida > Rhabditidae > Caenorhabditis > Caenorhabditis parvicauda. The sequence continues at coordinate 1,302,311 of OZ022250.1, read as the reverse complement.
AGAAGGCAGACGAAGAAGCCAAGAAGAAGGCTGATGAGGACGCCAAGAAGTTGGCAGCCGACAAGAAGAAGGCCGACGAAGAAGCCAAGAAGAAGGCTGATGAAGACGCCAAGAAGTTGGCATCCGACAAGAAGAAGGCCGACGAAGAAGCCAAGAAGAAGGCTGATGAAGACGCCAAGAAGTTGGCAGCCGACAGGAAGAAGGCCGACGAAGAAGCCAAGAAGAAGGCTGATGAAGACGCGAATAAGTTGGCAGCCGACAAAAAGAAGGCCGACGAAGAAGCCAAGAAGAAGGCTGATGAAGACGCCAAGAAGTTGGCAGCCGACAAGAAGAAGGCACACGAAGAAGCCAAGAAGAAGGCTGATGAAGACGCGAATAAGTTGGCAGCCAACAAGAAGAAGGCAGACGAAGAAGCCAAGAAGAAGTCTGATGAAGACGCGAATAAGTTGGCAGCCAACAAGAAGAAGGCAGACGAAGAAGCCAAGAAGAAGGCTGATGAAGACGCCAAAAAGTTGGCAGCCGACAAGAAGAAGGCAGACGAAGAAGCCAAGAAGAAGTCTGATGAAGACGCCAAGAAGTTGGCAGCCGACATGAAGAAGGCCGACAAAGAAGCCAAGAAGAAGGCTGATGAAGACGCCAAAAAGTTGGCAGCCGACAAGAAGAAGGCAGACGAAGAAGCCAAGAAGAAGGCTGATGAGGACGCCAAGAAGTTGGCAGCCGACAAGAACAAGGCAGACGAAGAAGCCAAGAAGAAGGCTGATGAGGACGCCAAGAAGTTGGCAGACGACAAGAAGAAGGCCGACGAAGAAGCCAAGAAGAAGGCTGATGAGGACGCAAAGAAGTTGGCAGCCGACAAGAAGAAGGCAGACGAAGAAGCCAAGAAGAAGGCTGATGAAGACGCCAATAAGTTGGCAGCCGACAAGAAGAAAGCAGACGAAGAAGCCAAGAAGAAGGCTGATGAAGACGCCAAGAAGTTGGCAGGCGACAAGAAGAAGGCCGACGGAGAAGACAAGAAGAAGGCTGATGAAGACGCCAAGAAGTTGGCAGCCGACAAGAAGAAGGTAGAGGAGTCAAAGACTGAAGTAAAGCCAGTCATCGAGAAGAAGTCAGATGACAAATCGACCAAGGAATCTATCACTCGTCGTGACTCTGTTGCCAAGAAGGTAGAGGAGTCAAAGGCTGAAGTCAAGCCAGTCATCGAGAAGAAGTCAGATGACAAATCGACCAAGGAATCTACCACTCGTCGTGACTCTGTGGCCAAGAAGGTAGAGGAGTCAAAGGCTGAAGTCAAGCCAGTCATCGAGAAGAAGTCAGATGACAAATCGACCAAGGAATCTACCACTCGTCGTGACTCTGTGGCCAAGAAGGTAGAGGAGTCAAAGACTGAAGTCAAGCCAGTCATCGAGAAGAAGTCAGATGACAAAACGACCAAGGAATCTATCACTCGTCGTGACTCTGTGGCCAAGAAGGTAGAGGAGTCAAAGGCTGAAGTCAAGCCAGTCATCGAGAAGAAGTCAGATGACAAATCGACCAAGGCATCTACCACTCGTCGTGACTCTGTTGCCAAGAAGGTAGAGGAGTCAAAGACTGAAGTCAAGCCAGTCATCGAGAAGAAGTCAGATGACAAATCGACCAAGGAATCTACCACTCGTCGTGACTCTGTTGCCAAGAAGGTAGAGGAGTCAAAGACTGAAGTCAAGCCAGTCATCGAGAAGAAGTCAGATGACAAATCGACCAAGAAATCTACCACTCGTCGTGACTCTGTTGCCAAGGAGGTAGAGGAGTCAAAGACTGAAGTCAAGCCAGTCATCGAGAAGAAGTCAGATGACAAGTCGACCAAGGAATCTACCACTCGTCGTGACTCTGTTGCCAAGAAGGTAGAGGAGTCAAAGGCTGAAGTCAAGCCAGTCATGGAGAAGAAGTCAGATGACAAATCGACCAAGGAATCTACCACTCGTCGTGACTCTGTGGCCAAGAAGGTAGAGGAGTCAAAGGCTGAAGTCAAGCCATTCATCGAGAAGAAGTCAGATGACAAATCGACCAAGGAATCTACCACTCGTCGTGACTCTGTTGCCAAGAAGGTAGAGGAATCAAAGACTGAAGTCAAGCCAGTCATCGAGAAGAAGTCAGATG
>OZ022250.1:1270178-1295178 GCA_963978915.1 Caenorhabditis parvicauda | reverse complement strand
TGAAGACGCCAAAAAGGTCGCCGCAGACAAGAAGAAGGCCGACGAGGAAGCCAGGAAAGTTATCGCTGGAAAGAAGAAGGCGGACGAAGACGCCAAAAAGATCGAGGATGACAAAAAGAAGGCCGACGAGGAAACTAGAAAGAAGGCTGATGAAGACGTCAAAAAGGTCGCGAATGAAAAGAAGGCCGACGAGGAAGCCAAAAAGAAGGCAAACGAGGAAGCCAAGAAGGTGTCTGCTGAGAAGGAGAAGGTCGACGAAGAAGCCAAAAAGGATCCCGCTGACAAGAAGAAGGCTGACGAGTACACGAAAAAGTCAGAAACAGAGAAAAAGTCTGAAGTTGGCATCGATGATGTTCCAAAGAAAAAGAAGATCGTTAAGAAAAAGGCTGAAAAGAAGGTAGAGGCAGAAGGCACCTCATCTGACTTCACTGTGGACGTTTCTCAAAAGTCGGAGGTCATTGTGGACTCAGAGTCATCTTCTGAAATCATCTTATCACGTCCCGACTCTGATGAACATGAAAGCGAGAATGTCATTGAAAAGAAATCTGAAGCTTCTGAAGTCGCCAAGACCAAAGCAGAAATCCCAGAGGGATTCATCTTCACTTCTGTCATCAACGACGTCAACATTGTCGACTTCAACCAGAGTGCAAAGTTCCGGATTACATTTGCTAAGAAGCCACTGCATTTGAAATGGCAGAAAAATGGTTTTGATATTTTCCCGAAGTATGGAAAAATCGAGGTCAAAACCAGTGAAAGTGAGTCCATCCTGACAATTCGGAATGTTGAAGGAAGCGATGTCGCCAAGTACTGTACAGTCTTTGACTCCGAGTTCTTTTCCAACACTGTCGAACTCAAGTTCGAGGTTCCATGTAAGCTTGAGCTCACGAAAAAGCCGAAGGAGATCGTGACTGGAAGTAATCTGGACTTTGAAGTCTCTATCAATGCCTTCCCAAAGGCGGAGATCGAGATCACCAAGAACGGCGAGAACCTGAGGATCCTCGCTGACGTCAGCGACTATGACGACAAGATCTACGTCAGAATGAAGAGGCTGAAGACCTCTGACTCTGGAGACATCCTCATCAAGGCGAAGAATCAGAATTCCAGAACGGAGTTGATCGTTCCAATCAAGGTGATCGACGTTCCGTCGAGGCCTGAGAACGTTACTGTTGAAATGGTTAGTCTTTCATTTAAAGTGTACATCTTTTAATCGAGTCATAAAAAAGTTATGGTAAAAGTTTTTAAGAACTCTGAAAAAAAATAGTGCAAAAGTAAAAAATAAAGGTAATATTAGTGAAAAACTTTTGAAACAGAGGGCTCCACAATTTTTCCATTGCTTTTTCTTACAACTTGAAGGGAATTACTTTTTGCTTGGTGTGGTTATGACTCCAGGTTATATAGAAGGTTGAGGAATGACCCATAGGTTTTCTTATATGACTTCTCTCGCGGCTATTCCTGGTCGTTATTGAAGCTTACGTATTTTCATTCTTTATGAATAAGCTCTCTAGCTAAAAAGAGAGATGGAAAATTGAATCAAACGTTCCGACAAGTTAGCATTAAAAAATAGAAAGAGCGTAGCGAGGAATAGTTGAAAATATAAGTGAACACTTCACATGGGAAACAAGTGATTTTAGCAATTAGTTGAAACTTTTCCTTCCAGGTCGATTGCTCATCTGTCACACTGAACTGGACAGCGCCAGTCAGCAACAACGGTAGTGACATCGGAGAATACATCGTCGAACGAAAGTCTGGTGACTCTTCAAGATGGCGACGAGTGAACCCAGTGACAGGACTTTCTCAAACCGTTCGCGGACTGTTCTCTGAAACTGACTACGTCTTCCGTGTTCTGGCTGTGAACGACGCTGGAGAAGGACAACCTAGTGCTCTTATTGAAGTGAAGACCGCGCCTGAAGAAGGTTGGTTTTTTTTAGTTTTAAACATCGCTCCTTTTTTGTGAAAATTAGAAATTCTCATTTTTGAGAACGATTTTCAGTGGAACGGCATTGGATTGTTAACAGGAAAGTTAAGTCCAGTTTGAAATCATTCTGGTGAAATTTCGGTCGACATACTGGTAAAATTGAAGCCGACCACCAGTTTCGATAGATTCCAGCTCGAAAAACAGTCCAGTGCCGGTTCACATTGATTCCAATATTATTTTCTTCTATCCATTCATTTTTCCAATTCATTCTTGGCCCATCCCAGCTAATTCTTGGCCTATCACCATTCCATTATTGTTTTCGGTTTATTCTCGTTTTGCCTCCCCTCTTAGACGAAAAATAACTGTGCAGTACTACCCAGAATCTAGATCATTCTAGAATATTCTACAAGCTTCAATAGTAGCCATATGCTGCTTGTCAATATGTTGTCGCGTTCAAGAGCGTCTACAAATATAGTTCCGCATACGTAGATGTTTGAGATGAACTTGTGATTCTATGGTCAGCTGCGTGATAATCTCAATGATTTTAGTTTCATACTGATAATTCTCTCTTGAAAACAATGTATTCAAAATTTGGAAAAATCACCTCATTCCATTTGAGTGATTGTTCCAAACTTTGTATACACTTGTAACCACAACTGCTGGTTGTTACTGAAGCAATTTGAAATTTGACATCATTGGATAGGAGAACTTGAAGTTAGTACAAAAATATGTTTTGGAAAAAAATCACTACTCAATAATTTGTCTTTAGAGTCTAAACAGTTAATCAGCATGTTCATATTTTCACTCTTACCATTAGAAGTCGCAAAGAATAGGAGAACGGCGTTGGAACACAGATCAACAAAAAGCCCGCGGCGCTCTCGGCTCTCTGTGGCTTTCGCGAGCTCATGGAAGCGCCAAGGCGCCCCCTCACTAGTGTTTACTAAGTGGCCGTCCAGTCGATTCTTGCTAGATACACATGGTGAGATAAGGTACAGCCTTACCTTCCTGGATTTTTTCAATTAAATTTTTCATTTCTGTTAAAATTTCTCAGTTATGCAGATAGTTTTGTAATTTTCATATTGTGTACCTTCACAAAAACTGATTTCTATGGAATTTTAATAGAAATTCAATAGTTGAAAATTAATGATTGAAAAGTTTAGAAATTCTACTAGCAATTTTATGATTGTGTCATTTTTCCAATGAATTCTTTAAGAAACGCAGATAATCTCTCTGTGGTTGAAAAATTCAAAATTAAACAGATTAATCTTCTCTTACAAGATCAACATGCTCTGTCAGTTTAACCTCTTAAATACTTTTTCATAGAAACTCGTGAAAACTATGTTTTATGAGACCCAATTGTTTCAACAATCTTAGAATAATATTTCTAGATAACTCCACCCACTGCCCAGCTTTTTTACTTAGAAAATTTTCAAAAACGATTGAAAATCTCAACTTAAACAGGAAAAGTCAAAAATGATCTGTCACTTTTGATAAGCTCTGAGTTACTGTTCAAATAGTAGCGTTCTCTGATAAATTTCTTGTATCACTGCGCTTTTTCAAAATAAATTCAATTCCGGTTGAATCATATGAAAATATTTCCCAGCTTTATCTAAAGTGTCTGAGAAAGGCTAAAGATTTATGCTCAAAAAGAAGGGTTTTTGAAAAAAGAGTTCTATCATTTTCGCTGAATTTAAATGTTTGGGAGATTTTTGTGATAATTCTTATTTTTCGTAAACTCTAAAAGGTCTGAGAAAAGTTAGAGATTTTTGCTCAAAAAGAAGGGTTTTTGAAAAAAGAGTTCTATCATTTTCGCTAAATTTAAATGCTTGGGAGATTTTTGTGATAACTCTTTCTTATTTTTCGTGAACTATCTATTATCCAACCTGCCCAGTTTACAGTCAAACACTTGACAGATTATGAATACCCAGAAGGAACTACCAACAACAACCTTGGAAACCCTAGCTCTCATTAGAAAACCTACAGGGTGGGCGCAAAGTATTGCAACACGATGACAGCGCTATAACTTTCGATGGTCTCGCCAGAATTTGTGAAAATTCATCCAATTTATAGTCAAATACTTAATTAATTGTTTTCGTTTGGAATTTTTCAGTCTTTCACTTTTTAATTCTGATAACATTTGAAAGTATTTTGGATTTTTTCGTCCGCGGCACGCTCACCATCTTCGCTTTAATCATATCAGTTCTCATGAGTCCGGTACTTCTGACGGCTAACTTTTCACGATTCATCAGAAAAGACCTTTTCAAATATATATTTCAATGTGGCAAAATCGATAGAATTCTGAAACGGCGAAAAAAAGGATATTGTATTGCCGACTTGAACTTGAAAAAGCGGATTTCACCGCTTCTTTGTTTTATGCCTACGATGAGCTGGCTCTGTGTTTTTGTAAGAACTCTCTAGGTCGTTTTGTTTGTGGATTCAAATAGATCATAATACTGTCTATTATAAAATACATTTACGTCCAATTTCGTGGACTTCTACTATCAAAAAAAATTTCGAAAATTCGCATTTTCTGGCGCGTGCTAGCATTTGTGCATTTGAACAATTTTTCCGGGTGGTAATTTTGCTTGAACTTTGTAAAAACGAATTTCTGTTGGATGAAATTTGTAGAAAACGTTCCGAGAGAGTTCCGTAATGAATGGAAAAAGAAAAAATGAGGAATTTCCAACTGGGAGACTTGGAGCACATGCTCAAAGTTATGTTGCAATACTTTGCGCCCACCCTGTAATAACTTTCCGATTATACCCGAAAAACCCTAATCCTAGCCGTTTTCTGACGTCCCCTGTGCAAAATCTCGATCAAACATCAATTTCCTGATTCACCCTTTATCTGTTTGTTTTATAGCCGAGGCCTATGTTTCTAGCTATCTTTCTGCCAACCGAAATTTCAAAAATGTTTATTTGACTACTAAAAACACGAGAGATGCGCAGATACTTGAGTTTTTGCCGTGACCAGCTGAAAAGTTTATTGATTTTTTCTGGCAGGATGATCTGAAACACATAGCTTTCTCTACCTGTAAAAAAAATCTGGCCTCCGTAAATCGGTTACTTAGTACTGTAGCAGTTTCGCCTTGAAACACAAGAACGATTAAGTGATGCGCCTTTAATTTCAATGAACTGTAAGTAAGAATAATCATTTAAATCCACAAAGATCTAACTGTTCGTTGTGAGAGTTACCGTACTCATTCTGCAAAATTGAGATTAGAGCGTGTTTGAAAACGGCCATGCTTCTAGCGATATATGTGAGAAACTAAACGGATTTGAGGTTGTTACATTTCACTTTTTGAATTCCTAGACTACGATTAGTTTTGAATACTTAGGTTAGTGATTTTAGTCATGTAAAAGTTTTGCTTCACTCTGTATTATTTTCAGCTTTTTACTTGTTCCAACTCTCTCTTTCTATTCCTAACTTTTTTTTTCAAACTCTTTTTTAATCAGAATCTACCTAGCTTAGTTTGTAGCTTTCTCTCTCTCTCTCTCTCTCTCTCTCTCTCTCTCTCTCTCTCTCTCTCTCTCTCTCTCTCTCTCTCTCTCTCTCTCTCTCTCTCTCTCTCTCTCTCTCTCTCTCTCTCTCTCTCTCTCTCTCTCTCTCTCTCTTTCTCTCGCTCTCTCTCTTACCTAGCTTAGTTTGTAGCTTTCTCTCTCTCTCTCTCTCGATTTTTTTTCTCTCTCTCTCTTACCTAGCTTAATTTGTAGCTTTCTCTCTCTCTCTCTCTCTCTCTCTCTCTCTCTCTCTCTCTCTCTCTCTCTCTCTCTCTCTCTCTCTCTCTCTCTCTCTCTCTCTTACCTAGCTTAGTTTGTAGATTTTTCTCTCTCTCTCTCTCTCAATTTTTTTTTCTCTCTCTCTCTCTTACCTAGCTTAGTTTGTAGCTTTCTCTCTCTCTCAATTTTTCTCTCTCTCTCTCTCTCAATCTCTCCCTCTCTCTCTCTCTCTCTCTCTCTCTCTCTCTCTCTCTCTCTCTCCACGTCGAATTCAAGAACTGCCTTTCTCACTGTTTTTTAACTAAAATAACATTGTTCATTGAGAATAAGATGTACACGCTTCGTGACGGCAACAGAGTCTGCGGTTATTTCGTGTTTTCCGAGTAGGAAAGCCTCGTTTTTTTACTGTTGTAATTTCCCAAGACCTCAATCTCAACAATCACGTACAAACTGATTGTTCGTCCGTCTTTTCCGTCATGTTCTGGTAAAAACTGTGAAGTGGCTGTTGCAAACAGAACACATTCCGCATGCTTTCTTGGCCACTTGTGTCTCGCGTACCATCCTCGATTTTCGGTCTTCTATGTTTGAGAACGAAGAATGTTCTGGGAAACTGTCTACACTATCGTTTTTTTTTCATGTTTTTGTAAGAATTGCAAATTTCATAGAACTCTTCATCACTAGATTTTCTCACCTAGGTAATATGATTCTCAACGATTTAATCATGAAAAAATTCAGAATTTTTCCATTGTAGTTTGTAGTTTTAAACTTTTGAGCATCAGCTCACTAGAAATCGATTTTTCTTTGTTTTTTTCTCTCTCTCTCACTCTCTCTCCCCCCCTCTCTCTCTCTCTCTCTCTCTCTCTCTCTCTCTCTCTCTCTCTCTCTCTCTCTTTCTCTCTTTCTCTCTCTCTCTCTCTCTCTCTCTCTCTCTCTCTCTCTCTCTCTTTCTCTCACTTTCTTTCTTTCTCTCTCTCTCTCTCTCTCTCTCTCTCTCTCTCTCTCTCTCTCTCTCTCTTTCTTTCTCTCTCTCTCTCTCCTTCTTTCTCTCTCTCTTTCAAAAACCATACTTTTTTTGTTTCACTAAAAAAATGAGAGCTATCTGAAACCTGAACTATTGCATCATCAACACTCAAAAACTATAAAATTACCAAAATCTGATTATTTTCAGAAGAGCCCATCGAGCCGGAGGATCGTGAGTTTGAACGTACCGAGGTTGAAAGACCGAAATATGGTCCGAATAGGGTTTATGTCGCATGTGCATGTTCTTTGTCACTCAATTTTCAGCATTTTCAGGTTTTTAGAGTATTGGCTGGTTTGTTTTCTATTTACTTTCAGGGAAACGTAGATTGACTTGTAAAAATTCAAAATTTCAGTTTCCAAAAATAAAAAGAATGAAGAGTCGAAGAAGAGTGAAGTGGAAGAAGAATACGGTGCGAGGTAAGATTTTTCATTTTGTACGTAAAGTACGGGAATTTCTTTAATTTTCTAACTTGCTTAACATATTTGCAAACTGAAAAAAATGAGGATAAATTTTCAGTGAGGAAACAAACCTTCACACATCAATCGATAACGCCGAGAAGAGTGCTAAAACCGAGAAACATATCAAGAGGGAGAGCAGGAAGAGTCTGACGAGGAAGCTGAGTCTTAAGCTGCAAGAAACAGAGAGTTCGGATTCTGTGAACATGCACAAAGAAGAAGCAGTCGCTACGGAAGACATTGAAATGGAACAGGAAGATGAAGCAGCTACTGTTGATGGCTGTGTCAAAGTTGAGCATCATGAAGAAGATTCTGATGCTTTGTCTACATTGGAGAAGAATGTGAATCTGAAGAAGCAGGACGATAAGGCTGCTGCTGAGAACCAGAACAAGGAGACCACCTTGGGAGCGGATTCCCTGTCGACCCAGGAGAAGAAAGTTCGTCTACGACGTCGCCAGGACCACGCAGAAACAGAATCTCGAGGCGCTGAGAAAACAAGCGATTCTGATGCATTGGCTCTGCAAAGTAAACGGTTCAAGTTAAAGAAGGACGCTGCTCAGGACTCAGTAGTACTTGAGACTTCAGACAAGCAAGCTGAATCAGATTCCTTAGCTGTTCAAGACAAGAGTTCAATGTTTAGACAGCGTGAAAAGACAGGAGAGGTTGAAGCGCAGAAGGCTGACGTCACCGCGGAATCTGGAACATTGACGTTGCTGGAGAAAAAACTGAAGCTTAAGAAGAAGAATCCAAAGGCTGAAGCTAAAACAGTCAATAAGGAGAATACCGAAGAATCTGATTCATTAGCCTTACAAGGAAAGAATCTACGACTTCAGAAAGCTTCAGAAGATGAGAAAGCTGAATTCGGTCATGCTGAATCTATATCTGGATCTGATTCGTTAGCTTCGCAAGAGTTGAACAAGAAGATGAAGAGGAAGGACGATTATGAAACTGCAGAGGTGAAGAGTGCTCTGAAAAACGCTGAAGCTGATTCCTTGTCGTTGCAAGAGAAGAATCTCAAGTTGAAAAAGACTGGAGATGCTGAGAAAACTGAATTAGAATCTGCTGTGAAGACCTTGGATTCTGATTCGCTCACGACCAAGGACAAGAAGATGAAGCTCAAGAAGAAAGAAGCAATTGCTGAAGCCCAACAACAACTGGCTGAGAAATTAATAGAATCTGACTCTTTGGCAAGCCAGAAGAAGAATCTCAAATTGGAGAAGAATTCTGAAGAGGGCGAGTTTGAATTTGTCGCTTCTGAAGTCACGTCTGATGCTGACGTCTTGGCTGTCAGAGACAGAAAGATGAAGCTGAAGAAGAAGCAAGCACATGGTGACGCTGAACATCAAATTGATCAGAAGACGGTGGATTCTGACTTCTTGGCTTCTCAACAGAAGAATCTGAAGCTCAAGAAGGCGTCGGAGGACGGAGAAGCATCACTTCAAGCAGCTGACAAGGTTTCTGAAATGGACAATCTTGCAGTCACCGAAGCGATCGCTTGTTTGGAGAAGGCTGATGAAGATGAGAAAGTTGATGTTTCGAATAATCTGAAGTCCTCTGAAAATGATTCACTATCTTCACAGCAGAAAAAGATCAAGCTCCAAAAAATGCCAAGTCGCGAGAACACTTCAATAAACAGCTCTGAGAAGACGTTCGGTTCCGATGTTCTCAGCTCTATTGGGACGGAAAAAGCGCTTCAGAGAGATTCAGATGAAGCTGATGCCAAGATTCAGAAAGGGTTGAAATCGTCAGAGTCAGATTCTTTATCTACCCAGGATAAAAAGATGAAGCTCAAGAAGAAGGGTGCTCGTGATGGTGCAGAAGTTCTGAAGGCTGAGAAGACAGCGGAGTCTGATTCTTTGGCTTCTCAGGAGAAAAATCTGATGCTGAAGAAGACATCAGAAGTTGATGAAGCTGAACTTCAGAAGGCTGAGTTAGTTCTAGAGCGTGATCAGTTGTTAGCGAAGGACAAGAACTTCGAGTTTAACAAGACTTTGGAGGCTGGAGACGTAGAATCTTCGAAAAACCTGAAACTTCAAGATTCTGACAAGCTCACAGTGAAGGACAAAAACTTGAAGCTGAAAAAGAAGAAAGAATCAGCTAATGTCGAGAAGACGAGTGAACAGAAGCCCTCAGAGTCTGATTCATTCTCGACGTCGGATAAGAATCTGGAGCTGGAGAAGACTCATGAAGATGTGGATTCTGAGATTCAGATGGACCAGAAGTCATCTGCTTCTGATTCTTTAATGCTCCGAGACAAGAATGTCAAGAAGAAGAAAAAGAGTGAAAAATCCGAAGCCGAGACTATCCATAATGAAAAAAATACGGATGCTGATTCGCTTTCCACAGGAACAAAGAACCTAGACCTCCTGAAATCAGAAGACACCGCTTATGCTAAGCTCCAGAAGGCTTCGACGTCATCAGAAGGTGATGTTCTTCGAGTCAGAGACAAGAATGTCAAGATGAAGAAGAAACAAGAGATGGCTGGAACTGAGGGAATCAATGCAGAGAAGCCATCTGAATCTGATCTTCTGACGGTTCACGATGAAAGTGTGACTCTTGGAAAGCAGAATGAGCAGCAGGACGTCAGCACCTCAGAATCTCCGAAGCTTCATGACACTGATTCTTTAGCTACTCAAGAAAAATTAATCAGGAAGACAAGGAAAAACGATTCTGAAGAGGCTTCAAAAACCATGGACGACAGAAACGCTCAGTCCGACCAGCTCAACATCACCGAGGCTGACATCGATGACGTCAAAGATTCTGAAGAACTGTCGACGATTGGTGGAACTTCTGAAACCACAAAAGATGCATCTGAACTTAACGTCTTCGAAAAGCGAGTTAAGAAGAAAAAGAAATCGACTGGATTGGAAACGTCTGGAGTTCTAGCTGACTCTAACAAGGAATCTGACGTAGTCAATATTGCTGATGTTGAAGTCGATAAACAACAAGAATCTAAAACTTTCGACGCTACTAATGAGCACACAAGTGAAAAAGAAGGAGATGAACTGAGCATTGTCGATGCTGATTTTGAAAACAATAAGGATTCTGAAGCAAGTGCTATTTCTGGAGACATCAAATCAGCGGTTGATGACAGCACAGCATTGTCAGTGGTAGACAAAAAGACGAAGAAGAAGAAGAGACCTGAATCCGCTTCAGCAACCGACGTCGCGAAGGATTCTGACACTGCTGAACTTCATGTAGTCGACCGAGATGTCGTGGAGAAGAAGGATCAGGAAGGCCTCTCCACATCAAATAACGTCGCTGCAGAAGAGAAGGAAGCTCTCAGTGTTGTCGAGAAGAACGTCAAACAAAGAAGGAAGAATCAGCAGGGTGCTTCAGAACTTCAGAAGGGTGAAGAAATCAAGGGACGTGATTCTCTGAACGTTCAGGATAATGTCTTCAGCTTTGATAATGTTGAAAAGACGGCAGGCGCTGGAGACAGTGAGAAAGCGTTTGATTCTGACTCACTTGCAGTTCAAGACAAGAAGAAAAGGATCAAGAAGAAGCCCGCTCACGCTGAAGCTGTTGCTCAGAAAACGACGGAATCAGATTATCTAGCTACTGAGAGTCAAGAGATCAGTTTGAAGCAAGTCGACGAAGAAGCTAATGCTGAGACCAATGTACATGAACAAGAATCTGATTCTATGAGTGTCCAAGACAAATCTTTCGAGAAGAAACGATCCGAAGACGTAGGAGAAGTTCTCGGTGACGTGTTCATCAACGAGGAAGATTCCGATCAACTCCATGTTCTTGATTCTAACATCTCGAGAAAGAAGAAGGATGAGGAACTGTCTACGACTGTAGGTCATGGTGATGCAACCTCAGAAGCCTCTGAGCTGAATGTTGTCAACAAGAAGGTCAGGAAAGCCAGGAAGTCTGTTTCTGCTAATGTTTCTGAAACCATTCCGGAAGATGTCACCGACTCATCTCATCTTAACGTCGCCGAGAAGAATCTGAAGTCTGACGAAGAAGCTGAGACTTCTAAAGACATAAAGAAACTGCAAGAAGATGAGTCAACAACTATTGTACAACAACTAAAAGACACAGAAAAAGATTATCTAGCAGAATTCAACGTTGACGTCGAGCAGCTCCAGATTCCATCAACGAAGAGAACCAAAAAAACGCTCGCAGAAGCCCAGAAGTCAGCAGTCGAACATCATGCTGCCCTGGTTCAGGATGAAACAGCTGAAACATCTGCTGACTTCGTTACAGATGAGGTTGTTGAAGTCGCTGCAAAAGTTCTGGACGACTCTGAACTTGGACGAGATTCTCTAGCCTTGACCAATGCTAAAAAAGGAATTATCGTGGAAAAGAAGAGCAAGAAGAAGAAGTTAAAGGAAGTTTCAGAGTCCGCAGAATTCGACCTCATCAAGCTATCTGAGTTTGACGTCGCTGTTGATAACAATCTCCCGTCTGAGAAGACTTCACTGCAGCTTGCAGATGTAGACGTCGAGTTGGATCAGGGTCCTGAAGCGCAGAAGACCGTTAAGAAACTGAAGAAAAAGTCGAAAGCAGTTGCAAAAGTATCCTTCGACGAAGTATCCATAGCTGAGACCTCTTCGAAGCCACTCGAGATCCCAGAAGAACTAGAACGACCAACATCCGGATTCAGAATCGAAGCAGTTGAAAACGTCCTGTCAGAATCCGATGGAGAAGAAACAACAGCATCAGAAGCGCCCAAGAAGAAGAAAAAGTTCTTCTTCAGCGAGATTTCACAGGAGTTCTCCGACGCTGAGAGTATCTACTTTGGCGACGATGGGGTTAGAGTGGAGAAGAGAAGAAGGAAGAAGAAGAAGACAATGCCTTCCGCTCCAATGTTCAAGAAGCGTATACAATACATCGGATGTATTGTTGGAGACGTCGTCAACTTCACATTACAATGTCAATCAGATCCTTTTCCAACAGTGAGTTTTTTCAAAATTCAATTTCAAAATATCTCAAATGAAAAAAATCCTATCTTCCTCCAGAATTTCACCGAAAAATATCAATTCTGGAAGAAGTTGTTCTTTTTTGTCAATCAGTCATGGAGTTTATTTGAAAATCTCGTAAGAAAATCAAATTTATCTTGAGTTTTATCAAAAAGTATCAATTTTAAATATTTTCTATATTAAATATTTTCTATAAGGTTATTTTAAATATTTTCTATATGGCTGACAATTTTTTTCAATTTCAATCATCCTATAGAATTTTATTCGAAACTGTTTTTCTGAGAAAAGTGATTTCAAAGCTTAACATCAAGTATTTCTCATGAAGCTGGAAAAAAGAGAAAAACTTCAATTCCATCATTCCCTAAAAATTCATCAACCCTGGAAAACATTATTTCAAATTTAACTTTGGTATTTTTCGTCGAGCTAAAAAACTTTCAAATTTTAAGATCCGACTCTTTCAAGACGACATCCCTGTCGGAGAGTTCAAGAAAATGACTTTTGATGGGAATTCTGATGCTGACCTTCACACTTTCAACTTCACCATCGAAGGAGTCGAACCGTACCATCGTGGGAAACTTGTTTTCGAGGCTAAAAACGATCAAGGAAAGGATTTTTGCACGATTTTGCTTGACGTTAGAGACGGAGGTGAGGTTTTCATATTCTTATCAATGAAAATGTATTTTGAAGGAATTAAGAAAAATCACTCATTTTCCTTTCCTCCAACCTCAAAAGTCTAGGATTGAATGAAAAGAAACATCAAAATTTTATTTTTCCAACCACACAACTAATCGAATTTTGATAAGATTCTAAAAATAACAGTGAAATGACATTTTTTGAAACTAAAAATTAGAAAATAATCGGTAAATTCTTTTTATCAAAAAAATGCAATACTTATAGGATCCTTCCTAGACGATTTCGACACTGAACACACCGCTGCAGGCATCGTCTCTCCAATCAAGGACATTACAGTATCCGAGGGTGAAACTGCAAGGTGAACTGCAAATACTCCAATTTATTTATTCATTCGATTTCCAGACTAATCGGTAAAGTTACCGGTTACCCATTACCAGAACTGGTTTGGATAAAGAACGGCCGGGAAGTTGATATGATGGCTCCTTCTACGAAGTACACTTTGGAATATCACTCGGGTAAGGGTTTCGGAAAGTGGGCGGAGTCAACCTGTTACCTTTCAGATGGAGAATTTGAAGCCAGAATTGCGGACTGTACTTTTGAGGATGATGATGACTATAGTCTTCTGGTTGAAAACCTCGCTGGCGTTGATTCGTGCAACTTCCAGCTGTTTGTTGACTGTAAAAGTGAGTATACCTTTGTTTTTCAATGATATTTTCATCTTAAATTCTGGGAAAATGTAGCCTGAACATTTGTCGTATAGTGGACCAAAATACAAAGGGATTCAGCGGGTTTGAGAAAAGACATGAAAAAATGGAAGTAGTGCAGTTTCTGTTATTCCTACCATTACTTATTTCAGAATTTTGATCTTAACTTCTCTGAAATGACTGAATTTCATACAGTTAAAAAACTTAAAATTATAATTATGTTTTCTACAATCTTGCAACAAAATGTTTGATAATTTCTACTTATTCATTTTACTAAACAAAGAAGATATGTTTTCAGAGAAAGAGTATGTCAAAAAACGCGAAATGTCTCTTTGTTAGAAATTTGTTAATTCAAGAAAGAGATAACATTTTGACTCTGGAAACACAGTGGGCCGAAAAGATTCATTTCTTGGAATATTTTAACCGAGGAGTTTCTGAAAATGTTTAAAATGCCTTTTTTTAAAGAAAAAATGAACCTAAATTCTGAAAATCAACGCTTTTTCAGGTTACCCCGACGACGCTCATTACCACCGACGTCGCCGCTTCCAGCGGAGCCGTCGTCTCACAGAACACGTCTCCTCTGACAGTGAACTTGAGAACAAGAAGAAACGGAAGAAGCGAAGAATCAAGAGGGTTGTGGAGCGCCAGAATCCTAACGCTCCAAGGCTTACACAGTTGATCCCACCGCGATTCGACAAGATTCTTTCTGACCATGATGCTATTGTCGGGGACAATGTGATTATGATGGTGCAAACGCTTGGAGACCCGGAGCCACAAGTCAGGTTCTACAGAGATGGGAAGTTGATCAGTGATGAAGACGAGAATGTGGGTTCTTACTATTTTTGAACATTTGCAAAGTGACTCTTTTTGTTTTCATAATCATATCTCTAGAACCAACTGACCAAATCTTGCTGTCTTTTGGCTAAAATATTCCTGAAAAGTTTAAGTTTAACATATTGAAATTTCAGAACGTCTCGTAAGAAATGAAGAGGGTTATGACCATGACAATATTTTTGCCTATTATTTTTGAAAAAAAAACTGTGTTTGAATCGAATTGAATTGAATTGAAAAATTTACTCTCGGAAGGCAAAAATAATGGATAATGAAAAAGAAAAAATTATATGATAAATTACCATTTTCGAAATGAGAACGATCAAGTCAAGTAGCGCGTCCAAAAGTTCATGACCAGAGCACAAATTGAAGACATTCTACCTGCTAATATTCTTTAGAGATATAAATTCAAATTTTTTAAATTGATTAGAATGTGTCTCAAAAATTTTTTGATCAATTTATTTATTCTGTTTATCACAATTAGAAAAGGTTCAGACTCTTCAGATTTTTCATTCAAACATAACCGATCATGAAAAAGTATTTGTTTACCGGAAGTTGATGAGTGTCAAAGAAAAACATCGATCGTATACTTTTACGTCCATACTCATTTGAAAATCATCTTCAGGTCGAAATCCGTCACGAACTCGAGCTCAGAAAACACTGGCTCATCCTGAAGGACATCAAAAAAGAAGAAGAAGCGGAATACGCCTGTCAAGCCATCAACGTCGCTGGTGAAGCCTGGTGCTTCAGCGATGTCCTTGTCCATTTGTCCATTGGTCCGTCCTTTTGTTTGTTCTTGTTCGACGTCGTCTTTCTAACCATAAGCAAAAAAAAATTTTTTTTTCGAAAAAATGACGATCCGGACAATTCTGAATCAATTTTCCATAGTTCTAGTCAGATTAGCACAATGAAAGAATAATTTTGACAGTTCTGAAATATGAAAATTGAATGAGTTTCAGTTCAATTTTTTGGAAAATGGCGATATATGTACATAACTGAGTGTCCTATGTGTTCTCTGAATGTTATTCGGACCATTTTTGGAAATTTCAACCTAGGAGCACAAGTCTAATGGGAAAATGAACCATAGTTTTAGAAGAGAGAGACCAAAGCATCAAGGAAAGAGAAGAAGGCAAAACCGCGCCGGAATCTGTCGAAGAAGTTGCTGCAGAAGCTACAGAAGTTGCGGAAGTTCCAGAAGCTGCAGGAGCTGCAGAAGCTTCAGAAGTTGCAGAAGCTCCAAGAACTGCAGGAGCTGCAGAAGCTCCAGAAGTTGCAGAAGCTTCAGAAGACTCAAAGCCAGAAAATAAGAAGAAGAAAATCTTGAAGAAGACTACTGACAGAGACTCTGGAGCTGTGGTTGATGCTGAGAAGGTCGAGCAAGAAGGAAATAATGACGGAGTTGACGTCAGTGCTGATGGATCTGTTCTGAAGCCAAGCGAGGTGTCAGAAAACGATGTCAGCGCTGATGCAACGATTCTGACAAAGAAATCCAACGACGTCGCGGAGGAAGCTACCACCTCAGAAGCTGTCACCAAGCCGGAAACGAAGAAGAAGACCAAGAAGCCTAAGGATTCTGAAGCTGTAGCTGATTCCACTGTTGACAGAACAGAACCATCTGAAGAGAAGAAGAAGGATTCTGAAGCCAACACCACTACCCGTCGTGATTCTGTCACAAAGAAGATCATCAAGAAGAAGGCTAAGGAACCTGAAACTGCCAAGAAAGCGATTGCTGACCTTGGCAAGAGAGTTGAGGTGGAAAAGCCAGTGGAGGTCAAGCAGAAGGAAGATTCTCCAAGTTCTGCTGACAAGAAGAAGAAAACGGTGAGCTGTGTGGAATGAACTGTGAATAAAAATAATTTTTCAGATTCCCAAGGCCCTCGTCATTCCTGATGAGATCAGTTCCCGATTTGGTGATCCTAGCACTATACGGTCTGAAACCGTGATCACTACCAACATCAAGGCGAGAGAAGGAAGTGCTGGAGCCGATATCTTCTCCCCTAGTAAACAACCACCACAGAGCGCAAGTGTTTCCATGAAGGTGAATGAAACTTGAACAAAACCTTCTAAACAACTGAATTTCAGGTCGAAAGTGGTAATAAATCCAAGGATTCTGCTGAATTCTCTTTCAAACGCCGTTCTGAGACGCCAGAATCTCGCCGTGGACTTCCACCGAAGGATGCTGCTGATGACCAGGTAAGCTTTGAACTTTTTCCCAGCATGGAAAGAAAATTTCCTACATCAAACCGTCAATCTCACTTTTCTGTACTTGTTCTGGCTGGTGAACTTGTCCGTTAGTATTTTTCAGTTGTTTCGAGAAATAGTCTAATTTCTTAGTTAACTTCTGAAAAAGTTTTTTTCTCAGAAACCAAGAAAAGTGAGAATGATTATAAGTTTGCATGATCACTGCACATCCCTTACTTCAGACCCGCACTCAATTGGCTGATGGAAGGAAGCGATCGGATTCAGAAGCGACGTTCAGCGTTGAAAGGAAAGATTCTCCCAGTGAAGACGTCACATCAATCAAAGAGAAACTTCCACTCAAGAAGAAAGCATCAAGCAGGAAAACGTCGATTGCTGAAGTCAATGGAGAGTCTGTTGTTGTTGAGGAGAAAGAGAAGAAGAGCGACGGTGGAGATGAAGAAGATACGAACATGGTGAACGATGTGAAGACAAAACACACCTCCGCAACGGAGAAGAAGAAGACCGACAAGGATGCCAAAAAGAAGATCGAAGGAAATACCGAGAAAGTCGCAACTGAGAGCAAGAAGGCTGACGAGGACGACAAGAAGGTTGCCGCTGACAAGAAGAAGGCCGATGAAGAAGCCAAGAAGAAGACCGACGAAGAAACCAAGAAGGTCGCAGCTGACAAGAAGAAAGCTGACAAAGACGCCAAGAAGAAGGCCGACGAAGAAGCCAAGAAGGTCGCCGCTGACAAGAAGAAGGCTGACGAGGACGCCAAAAATAGGGCCGACGATGAAGCCAAGAAGGTCGCCACTGACAGGAAGAAGGCCGACGAGGACGCCAAGAAGGTCGCAGCTGACAAGAAGAAGGCCGACGAGGACGCCAAGAAGAAGGCCGACGAAGAAGCCAAGAAGAAGGGTGATGTAGACGCCAAGAAGTTGGCAGCCGACAAGAAGAAGGCAGACGAAGAAGCCAAGAAAAAGGCCGACGAAGAAGCCAAGAAGGTCGCAGCTGACAAAAAGAAGGCCGACGAAGAAGCCAAGAAGATCGCTGCTGACAAGAAGAAGGCCGACGAAGAAGCCAAGAAGGTCGCAGCTGACAAGAAGAAAGCAGACGAAGAAACCAAAAAGGTCGCAGCTGACAAGAAGGCCGACGAGGACGCCAAGAAAAAGACCGATGAAGAAGCCAAGAAGGTAGCCGCCGAAAAGAAGAAGGCGGAAGAGGACGCCAAGAAGGTCACCGCTGACAAGAAGAAGGCCGACGAGGACGCCAAGAAGAAAGCTGACGAAGAAGCCGAGAAGGTAGCCGCTGACAAGAAGAAGGCCGACGGGGACGCCAAGAAAAAGGCCGATGAAGAAGCCAAGAAGGTAGCTGCCGATAAAAAGAAGACGGAAGAGGACGCCAAGAAGGTCCCTGCTGACAAGAAGAAGGCCGACAAGGACGCCAAGAAGAAGGCTGACGATGAAGCCAAAAAGGTCGCTGCTGACAAGAAGGAGGCCGACGAAGAAGCCAAGAAGGTTGCTGCTGACAAGAAGAAGGCCGACGAAGAAGCAAAGAAGGTCGCCGCTGACAAAAAGAAGGCCGACGAAGAAGCCAAGAAGGTCGCTGCTGACAAAAAGAAGGCCGACGAAGAAGCCAAGAAGGTCGCCGCTGACAAAAAGAAGGCCGACGAAGAAGCCAAGAAGGTCGCTGCTGACAAGAAGAAGGCCGACGAAGAAGCCAAGAAGGTCGCTGCTGACAAGAAGAAAGCCGACGAAGAAGCCAAGAAGGTCGCTGCTGACAAGAAGAAGGCCGACGAAGAAGCCAAGAAGGTCGCTGCTGACAAGAAGAAGGCCGACGAAGAAGCCGAGAAGGTCGCCGCTGACAAGAAGAAGGCCGACGAAGAAGCAAAGAAGGTCGCTGCTGACAAGAAGAAGGCCGACGAAGAAGCCAAGAAAGTCGCTGCTGACAAGAAGAAGGCCGACGAAGAAGCCAAGAAGGTCGCTGCTGACAAGAAGACGGCCGACGAAGAAGCCAAGAAGGTCGCCGCTGACAAGAAGAAGGCCGACGAAGAAGCCAAGAAGGTCGCTGCTGACAAGAAGAAGGCCGACGAAGAAGCCAAGAAGGTCGCTGCTGACAAAAAGAAGGCCGACGAAGAAGCAAAGAAGGTTATCGCTGACAAGAAAAAGGCCGACGCAGAAGCCGAAAAGGTCCCCGCTGACAAGAAGAAGGCCGACGAAGAAGCCAAAAAGAATGCTGACGATGACAAGAAGAAGGGTGACCAAGAAACTGAGAACAGTTCTGCGGCTAACAAGAAAACAACCGCAGTCGCTGAAGACACTACATCTGCAGTTGAGGGAGAACAACAAGATCGCAAAGACGAAAGTGAAGCGAAAACTGCTGAAGCTCCAAAGAAAAAGAAGGTCATCAAGAAGAAGGTACCCGCAGTTACTTCCGTCAATGACGATGTCGTGAACTCTGCGACGATCGCCATGAACAAGATTGATTCTGTTGACACTGACGTCACAGATGAGTCGTCGACAAAACTGTCGCTGAAGAAGGAGAAGAAGGATTCTGAAGCTGATAAGATCAGGGATTCTGAGAAGTCTTCTGAAGAGGACGCTGACACTAAGAAGGCCCATGAAGAGGCTGAAAAGACGACTTCAGATGAGGCTGAAGAAAAAGCCCAGAAAATCGTCATCGAAGAAATCTCTGAAGCTCCGTCGGAAGAACCGCGTCGTCGGAAGAAGGCTGGAATCATCTCAAACCTTCCTTCTGAGAAACGTGGTCTGCGTGGTGACAATTTGGAGATCGAAGTCGAAGTGTACAACGAGACTGATGTCGTGAAATGGCTCGTCAATGGAAAATCCGCGAAGGAGTCGAGATTCAGAGTCTCAGAAGACAGTTTCTTCAGGAGCATCACCATCGACAACGTTGTTCCCGGTGACTCGGGTCTTGAGATCACTGCTGTCAGCAATGGTGGTGAAACGAGAACCGTCCTTGCTATTGATGAGCTTCCAACCGACTTTGTGGCGTTCCTTCCAAGAAAATCGACAGGAAAGGAAGGTCAAGAAGTGAACATGACCGTTAAGTTCAACCACCCTGTCGACAAGTCAAAGGTCCGCTGGTACAAAGACAAGAAGCTGATCGAAGCAAACGAGGAATTCTCCCTTGACGTCGTGGAATGCTCAGTGTCGTTGACAATCCGTCGAGCAGGATACAAGGACTCTGGAAAGTACCACGTCGAGTACGATGGAGCTCATTGTAGCACATTCCTGCAGGTCCAAGGCAAGCCAGTCATCAAGAAGTCGTTGGATCCTATCCAGGTTTGTTCCACAGTCTATCCTTTTTCCCAAAGTTTCACGACAAGAACCTTGCATCAAAATCGAACCTTTCAACTCGCGCACTATCAATTTGCACGTCGAACCTAGAATGTTGAAGTTCACGATTTGTCCTTTTCAGGTACTGCGAGAATTTAAGTTCAACCCTTTATTTTCAAAAACCGAGTGAATTTGACAAAAATCGTCTGATAACTCTTGAAAACCCGCTCTCAAAAATTAAAAAAAAGCTTGTTCTGAATATGACAAATTCGATGCCTTTTTCATGCTTTTCAAACTTAAGAAAAAGTTTCATGAACATTTTTAGAACAAAATTTATATGTGAAAAAATCTTCCTTTTTCTAGTAAAATAGAATGGTTTTGAATCGAGGTATTCATTTTCTATTCTTTTCAGGTCGACAAAGATGACAAGCTTGTCATCAAGCTGGACTATGAGAGCAACCCAGAAGCATCTTTGACGGTTTCTCGAGACGGCAAAGATGATGGAATCGATTCCAGGGTTAAGATTGAGGTTAGTTCCTTCAAAGTATAACATTTCAAACACTCTTCCAGGTCGACGACACCGGCTTGAAGTACACCAAGAGAACCGTTACCAAGAACGACGCCGGAGACTACAAGCTGAGTCTCAAGAACGAACATGGTGAAGACACCACTGTTGTCAAGGTGAGGGGATTTTTTCTAAGAATATAGTAAAGATTAACCTCCAGGTCCTTGTCAACGACTCGCCATCAGCTCCAGCTGACATCGAAGTCAAGAAGATCGAGTCCGATTCCATTCACATCGAATGGAATGCACCTCAGAACCTTAATGGTGGTGAAATCATATCCTACGTGGTTGAGAAGAAGGAGGAAGGAAGAAGAAAGTTCCATAAAGTCGCTACGGTATGTTTCTTGGAATCTAGTGATGTGATGAAAACGGGTGGTTTGCTGAAGAATCGTGTATATTTTCTCTGTTCCTTCTGTTCTTTATTTTTAAGAAGACATTTGGGTCTGGGAAAATTGAATGGAATTGATTTCTTGAAAAAAATTGAACTTTGCAAGACTCTAAGGATGATAATAGTGAACAGGTGAGTCGAGTAACAGGATTCATAGAATCTTGTAGTTTTCCGTTTTTTTTTCTCTAGCTTCTTGCTACTAAAATTTTCTTCTACTGTGATGAAGTCATGAAAATATTAATGAACACTTTTTATTGGAACAGAATGTCTGTTGTTATAATCCACTTTTAGGTTCCATCAAACAAGACATCTCTTGTAATCGACGACCTCGACATGGCAACTCCCTACATCCTTCGAGTCGCCGCCAAGAACAAGTTCGGCATTGGTGAATTCGCAGAAACCACTCCCATCACAACCGGAAGTCCATTCCGTGCACCAGACGTCACTTCAGCCCCTGTTATCCGGGATTCTACCCCAACAACCTGTACATTGACCTGGCCAGAACCAGAAGACGACGGAGGCAGTCCAATCTACGGCTACGACGTTTATCAACGTGACGATGAAGGAGACTGGAAGAAGATCAACGACGACCTCGTCTTCGGCGAGAAGCTCGCGATCAAGAACCTCAAAGCTGGTGTCGAACATGAATTCAAGGTCGAGGCTGTGAACGAAGCAGGACTTAGATCCAACTCAAATGTTGTTTCTGAGAAACTGAAGCATGAAGGAAGCGCGCCAGAAGCGGTCCTAGACGTCCCGGAGATCAAAGTTCTGGCTAGCGATAAGGTAAACTTCTTCTAAAAATATTAACTCATCTGAATTTCAGGTCGAAGTGACCTGGCAGTCATCTGAACCAGATGACATTGTCGTTCAATACAAGTCTGACGGTTCGTCCATCTGGGCTTCGGTAGACTCGGTTGCGGGAAGTGATTCTTGTATTATTGACGGACTTCGCGAAGGAATCAGCTATGTTTTCCGTGTTGCTCCAAAGAATGCTTTTGGAGTTGGAGAGTTCAGCGATGTCAGCGTGCCGATCACTATTCTGGCTGACGACGCTCCAAAGATCATCAAGGCTATTAAGAGCACGCAGGTTAGTTTGAGCACAAATACAATTACATTCATCGCTCTGACCTTTTGATCTTATTCTTGAGGCCTGGGCGAAGCGAGGCTTCGACATTCAAACTTTAAAAACTTCCAGGTATCCAAGAAGACCCCTCTCCGCCTGGAAGTTCATGCAACCGGATACCCGACTCCAGAATACATCTGGTACAAGGACGACGAAGAAATCATCCCAGCTGACGAGAACACGGAGATCATCAACGAAGGATCCATGAGCTCTCTGATCATCCACGTCACTTCTGACGACGACGCTGGTGTCTACAAGGTGTCAGTTGAAAACGATCACGGAACTGACGTGTCCACTGCTGACGTTGTCATCAGCAATGTTCGAGCTCATTTCGACCATTCATTCTCAGAGTTGACAGAAGTCGAAGAGGGACATGTCATTGAGTTGACTTGTGAAGTGAGTTTGTCATTGTGATGAAATGACCAGAAGTTTATGAACGGAGTTTTTGTGAAGTTTAAGGTTTCACTTAAAGAAAGATATCAAAAATTTGTGACCGATTCACATATCAAAATCAATTCGAAATAATAGTGAACCTTGAAGTTACATTTTTGAGAGCAAACTTCAGATTTCTTTTTTATGACGGATTGCTTTTTCAAAACCACATCATTCTTCAGGTTTCCGACGAAGAAGCTGTCGTCAACTGGTACAAGGATGGAAAACGACTTATCGCCAGTGATAAGGTTCAATTCTTCGCAGTCGCAAGGAAGAGAACCCTTCGAATCAAGCAGACGACCGAAGCTGACAGCGGAATCTACAAGTGTGAGACTCTTGATGGAAGAAGCAAGGCAGAGGGAGAAGTTATCGTCAAAGAAGAACCCCCAGTCATCCGGGTCGGACCACAAGATGTCACTGTCTGTCAGTTTGGTGATAGCATCATTCTCACGTGTGAACTGTCCAAGCCAGTCAGGAAGGTCAAATGGTTCAAGAACAACCAGGAGGTCTGGCCGCAGATGAACAAGGTTGGTGTCTTGAAAACTCGACATCTTTAGAGAGTCTGGGCCGTTATTAAAAATTAAAACACATCGAGATTTTTGTTCATTCTTTCAAACAGAACAAGTTATAGTCGTATGACACATATCCTTCAAAAATCAGCTATTATGAACCTATAATTATTGAGAACTACTCTAGAACCGGAATACCGCTGATATGAAGTTCATGAGCGGTCGATATCAACAACGCATTTACGTCATGAACTTCATATCAACGTTATTTTGTTTCTAGAGTAGAACAACTTTTTGAGCTTATTAAATGATTTAGGCAATCATGACCGTCGAAGGAAACATTGGCAAGTTGGAGTTGAAGAATGTCGACGCTTACGACGTCGCCGAGTACTGCGCGGCTCTGAATGAGCAGGAGAAATCTGCGCCAGCTCATGTTAGGCTTGACGTCGCCCCGGTTCTGAAGCTTTCTGATGAGGTCGAAGGAGGGTTCACCATTCATGCTGATGACGAGCTCGACTTCCACGTCGACTTTGTCGGTTACCCACCGCCGACTGTCACGATCACATGCAACGGTCAGAACATCAAAACCATCCCGTCTGTTGAAGTCGATGAGTATGATGACAGTATCAGTGTGAGACTGAAGGACCTCAAGAGAGCCAATTCTGGAACCATGAAGATTGTCGCCGACAATGGCATCAAGCAGGTCGTGCAAGAAGTCTACATGGACGTTGTTGACGTGCCGAATCCACCTACAAATTTGTCATCGAGGGATGCGACGGAAGACACGGTGTTGTTGACATGGGACGCTCCAGAAGAATCGAATGGAACTCCGGTTATTGGTTATGTCGTCGAGAGAAAGGGTGTGGAGAACAATAGATGGAGACCGGTTGGAAGAGTAAAGTCAGATCAATTGTTCTATGAGGCTGATGAACTGTTTTCGGAACAGGTGGAGTTTTCAAACTTAGAAGTTTGTTTTGACATTCATCCGATTTTCCTGAGAATGAGAAAAAGTATGAGTTTGTTAATAACTATTCAGTTAACTTTGGTTTTCAGAAACAAAAATCATTCTGAATATTATTGAAAACTAAACAAATTTCTTCCCAATCTTTGAAAACAGAGAAACCAATCAATTTTCTTTCAAAATGTGCAACATTGAGATACCTCAAAAAGTAGAAATAATAATAAAGTTATTCAGGTCTATGGTTTCCGAGTCCTAGCAGTCAACAAAGTTGGAGAATCTGAGCCATCAGATACCATTGACGTCATGACCCTAGAAGACCACAACCCGAAGAGTGAACCGCTGGAGACTTTTGTTCCGAGGATAGCACCACTGGAAACACCCCAACCAACAGTGGAAGTCGATGGAAGCAAGGTTCTAGTCAAATGGGATGCGGTCCCTGAGACAAGTCTGTACAAGGTGAGGGGATGAAGAAGTATACGAACGAGTTACATGATTTTGCTTGTTCTGTATGGTTTACATGTAGTTTTTTGAATATTTAAAATTGATGAGGTTACATGATAAAAAAAAACACTCATGTAAAAATTGACTCTCAGATGATTGAAAAAAACTAGACTACAAAAAAACTTCAATTTTGCAGGTCGAAAGAAAGAAGGCAGGAGAGCCCGAGTGGCTAGAAATCGCCAACACTGATCGACCAAACTTCAAGGATCACTCTATTCTGGAATCTGGCGACTACGTCTACAGAGTGACCGGAACCGGAATCAATGCCATCTCTGACCCATCTGATGAGACGATCAGCGTCAAAATCACCCTTCCAAAGGAACCATCTCCAGAAGTCAAGTCGGAATCGAGCTCGATCCAGGAGGACAAGACCATAGACAGTGGAATCAGCACCGACGTCAGCAAGGCTGAAGATCAGAAGAAAGACAAGAAGAAGATCGCGAAGAAGGATGATGGAGCTGAAGGGTTGAAGGAAATGAAGGAAAAATTGAAGAATCGGAAGAAGCCAGTCTCAGAGAAGGATCAGGATTCGAGAAGGGAATCTTTGCAGGATTCCGAAATTTCTGACGCTGCTGACAAGAAAGAAGTCAAAGAGGAGGATGAGAAGACTATCACGGAAGAGAAGCCAAAGAAGAAGGTCGTGAAGAAGACTAAGAAGGTGAAGGAAGAGGAGCCATTGGCGACCGTGAGAGAGGACAAGCTTGTTTTCGATGTTGGAAAGCCTGGTGAAGTGAAAGTGAGTAATTTTTTTTAGAGAGAAGAGATAATTTTCGGTCTTGGTGTTTTTTTTTTAATATAACGAATTCATCACCGAAAAACAGAGTAAGAACCAAGCA
>OZ022250.1:1257678-1265178 GCA_963978915.1 Caenorhabditis parvicauda | reverse complement strand
AGTTTTCCACACATAAGATTGTCGAAAGTTGTGTCGTCCACCTAGAAGGTTTATTAATGCCTATAGAATATTCATATAAACGCCCCACTTTCTCTTCTTCTTTCTCCTCTTCTTTCTTCTGAGGAATGATGTCTGCGCAACACGAACCGACGTATTGATAGTTTATCCTCCAGAAATCAAGTTCGGCTAAGAAGCTTGCAGGGCACACCTTAAATTTTGGGTGTTAGGCTCTAGGTAAAGTCTTGGAGGACCAAAGATCAGTGAAACAAAACTGAAGTTAAGAGTCAAAGGTACCTCAGATGGTCTATGGACCACTCCGGTGGCATAGTACTGAAAGATTGCTTCGAAAGCTGTCGGGGAACGTTGGAAGTAGTAGCTGTCTTCAGAAGTTATATACGCATCGGAAACCTATAGGAATGGCTTCTAGAGGGTCCTCTTTCGAAAAATAACCTTTATCCTTGACGCGTGAGTCAACTGAACGAATCTGGACAGAAAAGTCGTATTTTCTGCTCGTAGTAACGCATCAATAAGAATAACGAACACTGAGCCGCCGATGTTCAGTCTCAAGAATAGTGGATCGCCGTCTTGGCTTACTTCGCCGAGGGAGATTTGCTGAAATATTTCGATCTATCATGGTTACTCTACACATATCTAGCAAAAAGTCTGACCGATTTCAAACTCGCGGCAGTCGCATTTTTGTAAAATGAGTACGGTAGGGTCGGGACTCTCACAACGAACAGTTAGATCTTTGTGGATTAAAATTATTATTCTTACTTTCAGTCCATTGAAATTGAAGGCGCATTACTTAATCGTTCATGTATTTCAAAGCGAAACTGCTACGGTAACTGAGCAACCGATTTACGGAGGTCAGACTTTTTTACAGGTAGAGGAAAATATGTGCTCTAGCTTATAGATCCATTTCTCATTGTTTTCCCGAAAGGAGTAACACTTTCACAGTAGGAGCTTTGAAGATCAACGTATGTAAAACTGTCTTACTGTAGGAATAAGCAAACACTTTGGTAGATCAAAATTCCACCTGAAAACAATCCGATCCTCCTGCCTTCCAAACTTCATCCAAGACTTGTGCATTCTTACGTTCTGCGTGCGTCATAGCATCGGTTTTTCTCAGCGGTATAAGCCGCTTTTTGTGCTGTTGAGCGGCTCTGTAAAGCGGTTTTTGAATCGGTGGGAAAAGTTGATTTGGGGAAACATTGAGATTCACGTGCAGCATGCATGGGGTGACATTGGGTGAACTAAAAAATCCCTTCAACCATCAATTGCAATGGGGAAAAACGATTTTAAAGTTATTTCTGATCTTTTCTTGAATATTTCTGGCTCTATCATCAGAAAAAATTTTTTTTGACTGAAATTATCTCGAAACAAATCAATTCCCCTTCAATTTCATTAAACCCTGTCAAGTTCTTGCTCCAATTCACAAAGGAAACGAATGGGGGTCGCGAGTGGGAAGTAGCGTACTTCCTGTGAATAAAACCGAAAGAGTTATAATCCCAAAATCAATTGAATGAATCGTCACACACAAAAAAGCAAGCAAATATGCGAGTTAGAAAAATCGTCTTTGATTCATGCAATTGGTGATGGTGATTTGAAAATGAAGGCTGATTTGGAGTGATCAAAGTGCGATATTTTTAAAAATTGTTTTTTTGAGTAAATCCTCAAATTTTGTCGAAAATGGGTTCAAAATTATTGCCTCAACAGTTGAACTGCAGTGAGATGATTAGTTTTATTGCGAGAAAAAAAACTTTTCATTACTTTTCAATGTGAACTTCACTTCAAGGCGAATTTTGACGACAGAACATTAAGTAGAGGTTTTATGAAAGTAAAAACTGTCTAAAAACAGCTAAAATTACATTTTCAAGCCACCATTCACCAAGAAGAGTTCAGATAGGTCAAATATTCTCCTGAACTCTAGAAACTAAATAACCCTAGGCAACTTACCCGCTGATCATGTTCCCGGTTACCCTGTAATTGTGAAATCTGAGGCTGGCCGAGCCATTGGCCACTGGAAAGTGGACCGAATTTCTGTGTTGCAGGACAGCCTGCGAGATGGCAATCGCCATGTTTTTTTGCAGTTTATGTCGACTTCCACAAGGAGTTGGAAGGAATTGAATTTGACGTGTCAGGTGTGAGCAGCAGCAGCGGCGGCGATGGGACGAGCGCGAATAATTGAGAAACTCGGACTGACATGTGGTGACAAGCGCTGTGAAGCTTTTTAGATAGGAAACGTTCGGGGTTCTGATTGTTGGGCTCCATGTTTTCAATGGAGTTTGATGTCTTTTGACGGGGAGGGTTTTCTCGAGCACTTGGTATTCTAGTATTTCAGAATATTCAGTAAAGTTCGTATTTTTATGGATTCTGATATTTTCAAAGCACTGTGAAGCTTTTTAGATAGGAAACGTTCGGGGTTCTGATTGTTGGACTCCATGTTTTCAATGGAGATTGATGTCTTTTGACGGGGAGAGTTTTCTCGAGCACTTGGTATTCTAGTATTTCAGAATATTCAGCAGAGTTTGTATTTTTATGGATTCTGATGTTTTCAAAGCACTGTGATGCTGTTTAGACAGGAATCGGTCAAGTTCTGATTTCTGAACTCCAGCAGCTCCCTATGTTTTCTATGGAGTTTGATGTCTTTTGACTGGAAGGAGGGTATTTTGAGCGGTTGACTACAAAAGTGGACTCTGTACTTTTCAAAAGATTGTGTGCATCTCCAGCTTTCTCTAGTTTCAACGGGAGGGGGTACTAAACATTTCTTTCATGTGTTTGAAGCTCATGTTTTCACCATGAAAAAACTCTGAACTCCCAGAGTATAATTCATACTTTCTAGATCAAGTCCCTTTGCTTTCCTAGATTCAAAGATATCCAAAATGGGCTTTCGTTGAGACCCAAACAATCTCTCTACTTATCAACGTAACACTTTCTGTTTGTAGTTTGCTTCGAGCAACTTCCGGGGCAGCATTCGCTTTGTTTTTGTGAATGGATTTCATCAAGGTTTTTTCTGGTACTTTTAAAGCCATGACACAAATTTATCTCAAGTTGTTTTGACATTTCGCGCATCAATAGTGATTGATTAGGCTTTTCAATAAGTTTTAATCATGGGTGGTTTGAGAACTCAAAGTTTGGACCCATTGACTTCTCGGGTGGTCGAGATAGGTCACTGAAGCTAATCACATGAGTTGAAGAACTAAAAATCATGAATCTTGAAAGTCATGTGTGAATACGATGTTGATAAGTTGACATTTAGACCTTTTAACTTATTAACCTCTCAAGCCTTGTTAGTTGAAGTTTATGAACTTCTTGGTTGCTCGGAAAGGTTTAGCACGACTCACGTTGATTCTGACCCTAACCCTATATTTTAATTCTACCTAATTACATCTTTCATTCTACATAAGCCTTCTCTTGCCTCTTTTCTCTTACGAAGAAGAAGCCAATACCGTAGTAAAAGTCCGGTTAATGAGCTCTCATTAGTAATACGAAAAGGTCTTTGGTGTACTTGTGATTGATAGATGAAAGAAGTTTAAAACAAAAACGTGCTGAAAAGTGTTGTAAGTGGTGATGATTGTGAAAAAAACTTGTTCTAGTGGTCGATGTTCTGTCCAAAAAAATATGAACGGTACTAGTTTAGAATGAAATTTCATCTGTGATTTCCAGTTATGTTGAAACAGATGATTATCTACCAATTCCTGAAGAAACACTTTTCTTTGAATGATGAAATTTGTCAGAGGAAAGATAGTCACACTTCTCATCTTCTTTGAAGACATCCCATCGACCACTACAGTGAAACTACGGTAATTAACTTACTGTCCATTGTATGCCAACGCAGAATAAGAAATACTCGCGCAGGCCATCTTCTACTCTGCCACAACGGTGATGATGATATTGATAGGGGGGATGAGAAAAAGGGGAGGGAGAGATATAAGAGGTGCGGGAGACGACCGTGGGATATTCTGAGCCGAGACGCCAGCTCCGTTGGTATAGCTCCTCACTCTCACTCCCACTACCACAGCCCTTTGCACATTATATGAGACACATGGACAGAGTGAGAGACACAGCTCAACACCTTATACGATCAATTGGAAGCTGGGATTTGAGGTGTGGCTAGCAGGGACTGTAGGAGTTTAGCAACTCTTATTTTTTGACGACAACTCTGGTCAAACTTAAGCGATCAAATTTTGACTTCGATAGTGAATTATACTTCAAAAAGTGTTGTTGATAACATTTGAGAAACCGTAGGCCCAGAAAACCTAGACTGGGTCATTAACCCTGAATCATTAACCCTCAAAAACAGGTGTGAAAAAATTAGACAGAAAGAAAATTTGTGTGAAAAATGTAGTGAAAGTTTTTTTTTGATTAGGAACGAACGAAGTGACTCACTTTGCCTAATGTTTCCAAATGTTTGAAGTAAATTCAGAAGAAATCGAGGATGATCGCTCATGTTTTGTTGAGAGAGAGAGAGAGAGAGAAAGAGAGAGAGAGAGAGAGAGAGAGAGAGAGAGAGAGAGAGAGAGAGAGAGGAGAGAGAGAGAGAGAGAGAGAGAGAGAGAGAGAGAGAGAGAGAGAGAGAGAGAGAGAGAGAGAGAGAGATAGGGGGAGCTAGTTCTAATTTTCAAGTTATCAGTCATAACATGTTAAAAGTATCACACATATCTTCCTCTACCTGTAAAAACAACGTTTCTCTCCACATAACCCTTCAATAATCACTCCCTTCTAGAATATTCCACCAATCCCTTTTAATCCGGCAACCACATAACGCGAAAACGGAAATTCATCCCAAATACAAACCACATGCATCGACACATGTTTTCGATCAGGCAGCGTTAACTGGAGTGTTGTTCTCGGCTCGAAAGCAATATCATATTTTAGAATCGAATTACTGAACATAATGGTAGCCGCACTAATCTGATTCTAAGCGGATCTTGGGCGAAAATCTGGGACTCTTATGGCTGAAATTTGTTGTTTTTCGAGGGAGAAGCGATATTCTCATTTCGGGGTTAGGGATGGGTGAGATAGAGAGAGAGAGAGAGAGAGAGAGAGAGAGAGAGAGAGAGAGAGAGAGAGACGGAGAGAGAGAGAGAGAGAGAGAGAGAGAGAGAGAGAGAGAGAGAGAGAGAGAGAGAGAGAGAGAGAGAGAGAGAGAGAGGTAGAGAGATAGGGGGAGCTAGTTCTAATTTTCAAGTTATCAGTCATAAAATGTTAAAAGTATCACACATATCTTCCTCTACCTGTAAAAAAGTCTGACCTCCGTAAATCGGTTACTTAGTTACCGTAGCAGTTTCGCTTTGAAATACATGAACGATTAAGTAATGCGCCTTCAATTTCAATGGACTGAAAGTAAGAATAATAATTTAAATCCACAAAGATCTAACTGTTCGTTGTGAGAGTCCCGACCCTACCGTACTCATTTTACAAAAATGCGACTGCCGCGAATTTGAAATCGGTCAGACTTTTTGCTAGATATGTGTATCCTATTCCGAAAATAAATTATTTTGGAAAACAACCGAATTCAAAGATGATGATGAACAATTTCATCTCTCTCAACTTTTGTTTTCCACAACTTTCAAAGATTAAAACCTACACGACAGAGCGATGTGCCGGCATTCGTAGAAATTATTTCAATTGAGTGGAAAGTAATGGAAACATTTGATGTGAAAAACAGAAAATAGCATTCAGATGTTTTTGATGGGTTGCTACATTAATTCATTTGAAGTGAGTTTAAAGTTATTCTGTCTAGCTTTGGGTCAAGTGGGAAACATGTAAAAATATTGCGTTTTTGAAAAAATCTAACTCTTGGGGGAAATCAACTTTACCTAATCGAAAAAATCAATACTCCCAAAACACCTCCCCCTACACAAATTTGATCTAGCCATGTTGAAAAACGTTCCCGAAGTGAAAAATAACAAAGATGAACTGCTATCAGTGAAAACTAACAAAGACACTGGTAATCTCAAATGAAAACAATCGAACACCTACGCAGGTTAAGTTAAGTCGCTTACGCTCACTTCGACACTTCTGGTAGATCAAAAAATGTGCCCAACTTACATGTCAGTGGATGCTCATGAAGAAGTGAGGGGTTTTAATCAGTTCTTAAAATCAGATGTGGGCCATCCTTTGGGAAGGCTTATTCACAAGAACTTCTTGGGTTGGGTGACATTTTTTGGAGAAGACGGCTAGTTAGTGTAGAATTTTTTTTCTAACACAAAATATCTTCCAATTTCGAGTCAGAACATCGAAAGTTTTTGATTTTCGAAAAAAAAATTCTAGAAAGGGAGACTTCTGGGTTGAAAAGTAAGCAGGAGGAGCTCTAGATCAAACTATCTAGAAGAATAAATAGCCAAAGCGTATCGATGTTTTTCAACTTGTCGATAAAATGTGTCCCTACTTTTAATTTTGTAGACTGTCAATAATGTTTTCAGAAAAATGAGCAGTCCAAGATTATCGATTTTTTTCACTTGTCGACAAAATATGGCGCTACAAACACCTTCAATACAGGATTGGACAGAGTTATTGACCCCTCACATCGCGCTTGCTAGTTTTTCACAGACTCGGAATATCACCTTTTTTCAGTATATTTAAAACGTTTCAACAAATGAATCCGAGTTTCATCTCTCCAATCACGGTCACTCTATAACCATATTAGCTTGCAGCCGAGAAATATTCAAATATGATATTTTTTCTAAATAATTAAAAATGAGGTTAATTGTTTGTAAACTAATCGAATCAATACACACATAATAAAAGTAGCAACTGAAAGAAACTGTGAGTGTTAAGAAAGTGGCTGGAGCATTATGGACACACACACTATCAAGTATTAGTTAAATATTTGTAGAGACGAGTCTCAACCAGTAGAGAGATGGTATTTAGAACGAACTATCTCGAAATTTACACTCAAGAGAGAGAGAGAGAGAGAGTTTGCTGAACCTGCTCAAGGTTGACCTGTGACCTGGTCTTGCTGTTGGTCATGGTTCGGGGGAAACAAATGATTTTTATACTTCTTAGACCGTTAACTAGTTCGAGGAAAACAAATATTTCTTATAC
Source organism: Caenorhabditis parvicauda (assembly GCA_963978915.1). Lineage (NCBI taxonomy): Eukaryota > Metazoa > Nematoda > Chromadorea > Rhabditida > Rhabditidae > Caenorhabditis > Caenorhabditis parvicauda. Next base: position 1,258,128 of record OZ022250.1, on the reverse strand, counting down.
TGTTCTTAGGCCATCTATGTATTGATAGGTTTTGTTTGAAACGAATGATTTCTATGTTTTCTGAGCTGGCAAGTCTCATGGTTTCAAAGATAACAAATTTATTTATTACTTCTCTTAGGCCGTCTTTCAACTGGTTTTGAGAAAAAATGGTTTCTATACCTCTCTAGACCATTAAATATAACGGTTCAGAGAAAGCAAATGGTTTCTTTATTTTTCATAGGACATCCACTGACATGGTTTGTATGAAACAAAAAAGCTTCTATAGACTGTCGACTATCATGGAAAAAACCAGATTCAATACGTTTTTGAGAGAAACTACTGCTCAAGTCCTCTTCAAGTTTCCACTTTCCAAACTACAAGATAAAATATTTGTAGCCTATGCTCCAGAGCGCGATCGCTCGACCAAGTTTTCTTATTTTGAAGTGGTTCGTAGATCGCTTGTGTTTGCTT
>OZ022250.1:1230178-1255178 GCA_963978915.1 Caenorhabditis parvicauda | reverse complement strand
GCCGACCTGTACCTGGGTTTCGCTCAATTCGCAGACAGTGAACTTAGTGCATAAGAAAGCAGATAACTAAAACTTACTCATCAACGTTGATATTTGTAAAGTTCAAGTCTGGTGTTTGATTGTGTCGAGACGCTCGAATCATCTGGGTAACTTTGTAGGAGAAAAAATGAACAGCAAGACAAGTGAGTGTCTAGGAAAGAGAAGTAGAATTTGAATAGGAATTCTCTGTCTTCACTCAATTAGTAGTGTGGAAAATGGCCCATGAAAGTCGTTTAATGCACTATCCAAAGGCTGACTTCTTTTGGCCAGTAAGTGGAAGGGAACGCAACGATTTTTGTTGATGTGGAAAAAATGTAGAGAATCCTTTCTAGATTACGGTCACTGGTTAAAGGACAGGGATGATAGCATTTTGCTCTCTCTCTTTTTGTTGAAATTCTGAAAAAGTCCCAGACAAAGTTCAATGTGTTTTTCACGTTGGAGAGAAGAAGTGAAAAAGAGGCTGGTAAAATCGTGGAAAAGGTCAAAATTTATGACTACTTACCATCTGGTTAGATCTAATAAACAGTGATCGGACAGGGTAAAAAAGAGGGCCACAATGAAAAAAATCCCGACAAAAATAATGGTTTTTCAAGAATTATACGACTATTCCAACTCGGTAGACGAAGATTGGACAAGTGAAAAATAATATCTACTCCGACTCGATAAACAGAGATCGGACAGGGGGACCTATCCTGGGTCAGCTCACAGACCGAAAAAATTTTCTTCTTATGAGAATAATACGGCTACTCCAAATTGATAGGCAAAAAAGAAAAAAAAGGAGGACCCGTATCGGGTCGGCTCACGAGAGAAATGAGACAACTATGTAGGGTAAAGGTGTTTTCAAAGAGGTTGATAACAAATTTATGTCATGTTTATGATGGAACGCTGGATAGCGTGCTAGGAATTCATAGTAATTTTTTGGGCGGCAGAGTCTTGACTTTTTGGCGATCAAATTATGCCGCGGCAGCACAGGTGAGGTGATCAGTGAACGAGGAAATTGAGTTTCCGCTGTTGGTCTGTGTGTAACTGGTGTGCAAGATAAAAATATAGCTGGGAATTGTAGAAAAAGTAATAATTTACAATATCGATTGAAGAATCTCTAAAAAAAAAAGTCTCTATCTCTCTCTCTCTCTCTCTCTCTCTCTCTCTCTCTCTCTCTCTCTCTCTCTCCCTCTCTCTCTCTCCCTCTCTCTCTTTCTCTCTCTCTCTCTCTCTCTCTTCTCTCTCTCTCTCTCTCTCTCTCTCTCTCTCTCTCTCTCTCTCTCTCTCTCTCTCTCTCTCTCTCTCTCTCTCTCTCTCTCTCCAAAATACTCACCTGTTTTGAATTCCAAGCATATGAACTCGAATTGATGCTAAAATTAGGTAAATTTGTTATACATTAAAAATCGAGCAAAAAATTAGATCACAATGACAGAGATCATTTTCATCAATGAAAATCAACTAAAAATGAGATATTGATTGAGAAATAAGAAAAGAGATTACGTATGGACTCTAAAATACTTATTATTGACTTTTTTTTTACAGATATGAGAAAAGATTAGTCAACGATAAATATAAAATCCCAGAGTTGAAGTGTTTATTTTTGTTTTTTGAAAAGAAGTGTGAGTATCCATAAATTTTTCAAGATGGAATTAAAAAAAACATTTAAAAGTAGTGCAGATGAATTGTCGACAAAAGGTAACATAAACGCCACAAATCCGATCTAGCATAAGACGATTAAAACGTTACTAATTCTGTAACGGTTACATACTTGACGACACAATGTCCTACAAATGTCTAAACATGAAAAAAGTGATTTCTGACTTTCACAATAGTAGGAAAGTGTGAAACTCTTATGTTTCCTTCTAAGCAGGTGGAATTCAAAGTAAACTGCCGATTGTCTTGAGCAGCTTTTGAATAAATTGACTCCGCGAAGAATATTGGACGATCTAAATGCTCCTCCTAGTGCGTATGATTAGAATATCATGTTACTCATAATTCGTCCGACTGCCTCTCAAGCCTCAAATAGGTCAGTTTTGGGGCATTTCGGGCGATTTTAGGATCTCGTTTCCTTTCTCATTTTTGATTGATTTGTTGAAGTCTTGAAGTCGCTGGGTCAGTTCTTTCTCGGAATAGGGTAATTGCTTTTCCTGGTTGAGAAGTGGGACCGTTTTTTTCACACCTTTGGATCAATCTCCGCCAAGACCAGTTGATTTTTGCCTTTTTGAGGCAAAAGTGACTAAACTCTAACCAACTCGTGTTTATAGACGCCAAAAAGCCTTCTTGGGATTAATTTCTCCCCAAAACGTCTTGTTTCAACAACAACCTAACGCGTTACGTCTCGGCGTTGCGTTTTTCTTGAAATCGATGATAAAAACACATGTGTGAACGAAGTGTTCCTATGAATATTTCATGTGGTGGATGAAATTTTTTACCCGCAAACTTTTACTCGATTCGTACAGGAAAGACTTACATGGTCGGCATCTTGAAGTAGAAGATATTTGAACGACCAGAATATGCTAATAAGCAATAATATCCAATCCGGTGTTGCAAAAACGTCGTCGGTCGCGCTTGTCTGAGAGGCTCCGCCCACGAAAAAGAGCTGAGAAGGCGAGCTACGAAGGCTTGTCGCCTCCGTTTATAAACCCATTCTAATTGGTTAATTCTCGCCAGTCGGGTTTTTTACTCGGGTGACAAGTGGTGTAGACGGGTGGAGAGAGAAGTTGCACTTTCGAGATCAGGATTCGATGTTGGGGAGGGGGGTAGTGTAGTGGTCAGCAGCTTTATGTTACATTTTTAGGATCAAGGTTCGTTCCACAGGTGGTGCATACCTTATCTTTGTCATAGTGTAGTGGCGGCAATCTTGCTCTTGCATTTAAGAGGTTCCTGTTCGACCCACAGCTAGTACAAAATCTATCTAATGTGATATAACAAATTCACAACTAGTCCATCACAATAACAGTCTGATGGTGAAAAGTAACCATTTTAGAAATCCTAAATAGGACCACAAAGCATTCAAAACTGAACAACCCCAGGAAGTATATTCATGGCTTTGACAACTAATTTGCTTTTTTTTGTGGCCAAAACAAAGACTACTCGGATTTACAACTTTTACCATGCGCAAGGTCGTTTTTAATCAGAAGCTTGTTTTGTGTGTTTATCTCGACTTTGTTAGTGAATTTTTCGGTATTTCTCTTCATTTTTGAGAGTTTTCAGAATGAAAAGTTGGAGTCGTCATTTTTAGGCGAAAATTTGAAGAGAAAATATTTCCTTACGTTTCGAAACTTTTAAATACTTCTTCAACCAATGCTAACTGTTGAATAATACCGTGGACAGTTTCGTAGACTAAACTTGTAACTGTAATTAAAGTAGATCAAAAGTAAACCATCAAAGTAGATCAACTGATCTTTTGTTTTTTTCCATTTCTGAGAATTGGCAGAAAGAAGTTGGAATTGTCACTTTTGAGGAAAACTTTGAAGAAAAATGTATTTTCTTCTCTTTAAATTTTTAAATATTTTTTTCAACTAATGCTTACTTTTTTTCAAAATACCATGAGCGAAAATTCGACAAAGTTCTTTTTTTAAAGATCAATTTTTGTAAATGTAGTTTGAGTGCTAAATAAATTTTATTTACAAATGTGTCTTACGGTACTTTTCCTAAACCATTTAGGATCTACCTCCTGACCTAACGTCTGCATAACTAACAAAACCAGGCACTCTCAACCCCATTCTTCTAGTTTCAATTGCTTTTTTGTGTGTTGGGTGATCCACCTTCCATGGGTAAAAAAACAACAACCGAACATTTCGAAACTCTGCCTTCAGAAAATGCAAATTGGGTCTGATTTTCGTCGAACAGCCCAAGTTTCCTTCCGGGGAGTTAAAATATACGTTTTCAGGGAGACCAGCTCCAACCGTAGAATGGATCAACAACAAAGGAAAGGTGGTGGAAGAGTCGAGAAAGATTAGGGTGAATATTGACTTTATGAACACCTTTCAAAATGATATGTATAATTTGCCTCCTATAAGGTTTTTCATACAGCAATCAAAGAGACTAAAAATGTTATGATATTTTCTTCGAGGAAAAAAATTTCAGTTCATTTCTCGTTGATTCTGTATAGAAAAACACTTTTTTTCAAGTCAATTATTTCTCTAGAAAATGAGTTGAAAAGTTATGATATTTTTTTTGAACAGAGATATATCATAAAAAAATCATTCTAAATAAGTTTTGATGCTCATAATTTGGAATTAATAGAGTTTTTTCTGGTAAAGAGCTCAAATCTTACCTAATTTTGATCGTCACAGTAAATCGATTTTATTGATTTTCTAGGTCGAGTCAACCGCTCTTAACACTGTACTGACAATCAATCACATCGAAAAAGAAGACCAAGGAGAGTTCACCCTCAGAGTCAAGAATAGATGCGGCGAGGACAGATATGCGATTGGAATTCAGGTAGTGTAGTGGTCTAGCACTTAGAAAATGTTGTTTTTCGATACGCAAGTTCGATACCCCCCGTGCGCAAGTTTTGCTTTTTGTTGAACGGAAAGGAAACCACAACCACATGAACAGAACCATCTAGAAACCAAAAAAGCAAGAAAAATAAATGATGATAAAACTCACACAAGGCTCTGCTTATTACCCTGAAAAGTATAATGTTGGAAAGCAGATAGATAAACTAGTCAGAGTAATGGTCAAAATAGAAAAGAAACTCGTTTCTGCCGTTTTCTCGAAGATTTTGTAATATTTCACGAAGATAAACCAGTTTCTCGTTTCTTTCAGAATTTTTGTAGTTTCAAAAGTGTTACCGTGATCTTACAACAAATCTGCGAATCCTACAGTAACCTACCGTCGGGATGACCATATTCCACGTGTCCAAGAAGTGTGTGTGTGTGTAGAAAAAATTGGGGAGTTGGATGTGCTCCAATTTTGTTGGGGAATACTTTCAGCAAATTGCTGGTCGACGGGTGAGAGAGTAGGGGTTTGATGGAGAGAGCAGAGACAAATTTAATTCACACTTCGCGCCAGTATCAGTTTGCTTTGATGAAGAGGAGAACATGCGATCGGTCAACATGAGAGGAGAGAGTCCTGGCACGTGTGGTAACAGCAGAGTTGCACGGAAGTAAAATTTTTCAAAACGGAAGTCGGAAGTCGGAAGTGAATTTTTTGAACGGAAGTCGGAAGTCGGAAGTGAAATTTTTTTCACGGAAGTCGGAAGTCGGAAGTCGGAAGTGAAAAAAGGGCGGAAGTCGGAAGTAGAATTTTTTCAACGGTAGTCGGGAGTGCAAAAAAGTTGAAAAAACCCAGAGATATTGTATATTCGTGCATTCTCAACAGGTGATAGGTCAATTCCATACTGAATACAAACCATTTCATGGTTTTTTCGTCATTTTTCACGAAAAAAAAATTTTTGACGGAAGTCGGAAGTAGAATTTGTTAAACGGAAGTCGGAAGTCGGAAGTAGAATTTGTTAAACGGAAGTCGGAAGTCGGAAGTCGGGAGTGAAAAAAGGGCGGAAGTCGGAAGTCGGAATTCCGTGCAACTCTGGGTAACAGTGATTGGGGGGGGGGAAGACTGGTCGAATCTAAACTCCCGGTAACATTCCAGTAAAGTTTGATTAAGGTTTCGGTAACTTCCCGGTAAAATTCTCGTAGTACTCCATTATCATGTTGGTAACGTCTTGGTAACATTCCGATAACTTGTCGGTAACGTTCCGGTTCAATAAAGTTTCGGTAACTTCACTGTAACGTTTTCGGTAAAATTTCGATGAGAATTTTGTTGATTCTAATGTCGGTAACATACTACTGCCCGGAAACTTGCGGTAGTTTTCAGGTAACATCTCAGTATTCATAATTGTCTCACTAAAACTGAGAAATATCCCGATCTTGTTGGAATAATTTTGAACTCAAATAGTTTCCCAATGCGAATAGAAATCTATTTGAAAAGAAAACTACATGAAACATGTTTGAAACATAGGAAAAGTGTCCTAGAACTCAAATTAATGAAATACGTTGCAATCATAGTCTGAATTGGCAGGAGAATCAAAACTTTCAGGTCACGGATCGACCAGCAGCCCCAGGAAAACCAGCAGTTGAAGACCAGAATGTTGACAGCGTGAAGCTCAGATGGGCTGCTCCAACCAACGACGGTGGCTCTCCTGTCAGAAATTACACAGTTGAAATGAAGACGGTATAGTCATACTTCACAACGTTCACTTCATTGAGAAACCATTCAGGACAAGGACACTGACTGGATCAAAGCAGAAGTCACCAAGCAGACCATGTTGACCCTCTACAATCTGAAGGCAGGAGAAACTTACCGCTTCCGCATCCGCGCGGACAACACCTTCGGACAGTCGGATCCGTCAGAAGAGAGTGAAACTGTCTTTGTTAAGGTTCGTTCAATGTGCAAAAAAATCACAACCTAAAATTCGTGAAAATTTACTGGAACTGGAAAAAATTATTTCCTCTTTTTCATATCATATTATATCATTCTGATTGAGATTGATCATTTGAACGCTAGCTCAAAGAAAATTACTAATATTGGATATTGAGATGACAAAATGGAAAAAAAGTGACCTTAACTATAGAAAAGCCGCAAGATTCTTTCCAATTTTTATTAATCGAGGCTTATAAAAACAATAAATTTAGAAGAAATTCAAAAAACAAGTGCAGAAAACTGAAATTTGCGTTTTTTTTCACTACCTCTGTTCGAACTTTTAACAATTCCACTTTCTAGGACGTCAGCAGAGTTGTCGAGGAACCAAAGAAGTCAGAGCCGAAAACGGAAAGAGAACCATCTGTCGACTACGAGAAAGATATCAAGGACGCTTCTGTCGGTGAATATAAGGAGATCGACATTCACAGGTATCGTCCTAAAGGTCAAGAACAAATTCGGAAAAAAACATGAACTAATCGAATTTCTGAGACTGAATGAAACTTGTCTGAAAATTATTTAAAACTATAAAAAACCTTCTAAAAATCAATCGAGTCATCGTCCTAAAATTCTTCGTGTTTCTGGAAACTAACTCAAACTTTGTGAACTTCTGACAAATTTTCAAAAATACTATGGAAAAATTTTTTTGGATCTATTGAAAATCGTCTAAAAATATGAGAACAAATTCGAAATTGAAAGAAGTTATATTGATATTCACAGGTAGAGGTCATCGACCATATGTTTATGCACAATACTTTTTTGGTGTTTCGGAGAACAGTGAACTTTCGGGAATTGTTTGTCAGGTAGTTCAATGAAACATCTGAAAATTATCCGAGAATATGAGAAAGTCTCCGGAAACTCAATGAAATTCTTGTAAAACTGCTAAAATGTTGATTTTTCCAAAAAAAATCAGTAATTTTCAACAAAAGTGATATTTTTACAGGCTTCCAAACGACCTCCATTCCAAGTACATCATCCATGAAGAGCTTGGAAAGGGAGCGTATGGAACCGTTTATCGAGCTACAGAACGTGCTACAGGCAAAACATGGGCGGCAAAGATGGTGCAGGTAGGTCCATTTTGGTGAAGGCAATCAATAAATCGATTACAGGTGCGTCCAGGCGTAAAGAAAGAGAACGTCATTCACGAGATCTCGATCATGAATCAACTACATCATGAGAAACTTCTGAACCTTCACGAAGCATTCGATCTCGGTAACGAGATGTGGCTGATTGAAGAATTGTAAGCAACACGTGACGCGCGACCGCATCGCACAGCTAATTTCAGCGTATCTGGTGGTGAGCTGTTCGAGAAGATCATGGAAGACGATTCTTTAATGAGCGAAGAAGAAGTTAGAGACTACATGCACCAAATACTACTCGGAGTTCAGCACATGCACAAAAATAGCATTGTTCATCTCGATTTGAAGGTTTGTGGCAAGGGGCGGAGTCTTCAAATCAGAGGGAAGGGACTAACAAGAATCGCTATTATCTGTTCTCTTGCATTAGTTTGAAATCGGTACCGTTCTGATCGATTTTTTACTCTGATTCGATTGATGTATATTTCAAACTTCTAGTGCTCCTGTGAGTGGAGCTACGCTCGTTTGATTATCATTAAAAACCTGATACTCAAGATTAAATTCATAGATATTGAGTGAAATGAGAATATTGTTGTTCTGACTTTAAAAAAACAAAACTTGTTAAAAGCATCATAAAATGTGATTTTAAAACGGTTTTTTCAAACTTCTTACTCAAAAATCTGGAAAACATATTGGAATTTAAAATTTCAATCCATTCTTTTGTAGATTTTATGTTTGGTGTTGAAAATGTAAATAACTTCTCACATTTCAGCCAGAAAACATTCTCCTGAAGTCCAAGAACTCAACCGACCTCAAGATCATCGACTTCGGACTAGCAAGGAAGCTCGATCCAAAGAAGAGCGTCAAGCTGCTCTTTGGAACACCAGAATTCTGCGCGCCAGAAGTCGTCAACTACCAGCCTGTCAGTCTGGGTACTGACATGTGGACCGTCGGAGTGATTTCTTATGTTCTGTGGGTGAAACATACTTTTTCCTTGATTGATGTGATCGTTCAGGTTGTCTGGGCTCTCACCATTCCTCGGGGACAATGATGAAGACACATTGGCCAACGTATCCGCCGCGGATTGGGACTTTGACGACCCTTCTTGGGACGATGTTTCAGACCTGGCCAAGGACTTTATCTGCAGGTTGATGATCAAGGACAAGAGGAAAAGAATGTCCGTTCATGAGGCTTTGAGACATCCATGGATCACGGTGAGTGTTTGAATGGTTTTGATCTATGTTGTTACTGTAAGATCAAAAAGTATAATCTGTATTGATTCTAGTAGGTCGAAAAACGTTTTTAGGGCCCGCTTCTAAACGCTTTCAATGATTTGTCAGAGTATGTCAAGGTTCGTTGTTTTGTCCCATTGTCCTGTTTCCCGCTGCATGTCTTCTAACATGTCCCTAGTTTTGGTCCCATTGAGCATTTCTAACTGTCCCATTGAACAAAACTGTCCCATAAATTTGTTCAAAATGGATGAATTATAGAAAACACAACCGAAGGTAGACCGCGGACCGCTCCCAGCTAGACAAAAGAAGAACTTTATGTCTCTCAAGAGGTATGCATATTCTCATCAGGTTGTCTACATGAAACCGCTTCAGATGGTCAGACGACCTCCTCCCACTCGGCCGATTGGCAAAGCAAGGTGCTATTTTCCGTAGGCTCACCATGGATGGTGTGTTCGAGAGGAAGATCGCTTTTGGTGAGTTTAAGCTTTACCTATTATCCTTGAAATTTGAATTCAGACACGGATTCCGCCCCAACCATCAAGAAACAACTGGAAGACATTGTCGCCAACGTTGGTGACCTCATTGCCACCCTGACCTGTGACCTGGACGGAAACCCAGCACCAAAAATCGCTTGGTTCAAGGACGACAAGGAGCTGACAGTGCCATCAATGAAGTACGATTGTTTCTACAAGGAGGGTCTCGCAGAGCTGACTGTGAAGAATATCGAGGAGACGGATCGTGGGAGATACACCTGCAGAGCCACCAACGACCTGGGAAGCATTTCCACCAATGCTAAACTCTCAGTGGAAGGGTCAATGAGAAAGAAGTCGGAAACTTCCCCAGCTGCTCTTGACAAGAAGAAAAAGACCAGAAAGATCGCCGCAGAGGAGGAAGTCCTTTGTGACATGCCACCCAACTTCCACCACACCCTGGTCGACTGCGACGCCAAGATTGGTGAACCGAAGATCCTTGTGGTCACCAACACCACTCTCCCAGAACCAACCGTTGAATGGTACCACGATGGTGTGCAGGTTTTCGCGAGTGACTCGAACTATGTGAAACGACACGACAAGGGTAGGTATGAACTTCACATTCTGTCTGTGGACGCTTCTGATGAAGGAAGATGGAAGGCTGTTGGAAAGAACGCGTTTGGTGAATGTGAGTCGGAGTGCACCATGAAAGTGGTGGTCCCCGATGGACAATTCGCGCCAAACTTCGGAAAGCAGCTGGAAGACGTGAAGTGTAAAGAAATGAACAGACTGAAACTCGAGGTCAAGATTGAAGCAAACCCACCACCAGAGATAAACTGGTACAGGAATGACCAGGAGATTCAACACGGTCAACGTCATCGACTCCACTTTGACGACGATGTGGGTGCTTACTCGCTGACGATCATCAACGCTTACGCTGAAGACAGTGGAAGTTACAGCTGCACTGCTAGAAACAAGATCGGAAAGGCAGTGACTGTCTGCTGTGTGAGAATTGAAGAGCTGGAGTCGAAGAGATCCAAGAAGATCGATTCCAACAAAGCGCCACGGTTCAGAATGCAATTGGCTAACCCTCGCGAGGTTCCTCAAGGGTCGGAAATGACTCTGGTCTGCTCAGTATCTGGAACGCCTCATCCAAACATCAGATGGCTCAAGGATGAACAATCGATCGATATGAGCAACAAGTCAGTCAGAGAGGAGAACGGTGTGTGTACACTTCACATCAGTGGAGCCAAGAAGGAAGATCAAGGTTGGTATGTCTGTGAAGCAGAGAACCTGCATGGTTCGGCTCGATCCATCAGCAACGTCACGATCAACGACCCGATCGATGAAAACATCAAGCCCAAGTTCACCGAGCATCTGGTTAACAGCTCAACCTGTGAAGGAAATGAGATTGTTCTAGAATGCTGCGTAACAGGAAAACCAACACCAACGGTAACTTGGTACAAAGACGGGTTGAAGTTGATCATTGAGAACCGGATGTTGCAGTACACAGATCGGAAGGGAGTCGCCAGGCTCAACATCATGAACGTTGTCGTTGATGACGCTGGTGAGTACACTTGTGAAGCCGTGAACTCTGCCGGAAAGGACTTTACTCATTGTACCGTAAAGGTCGTAGACATGGGTCTGAGCAAGAACAGGCTAACACCGAACAGAAGTCGATCCAGGTCAATCAGCCCATCCTTGGTAGATCAGAACAGACCGCCTGTGATCACGAGACCATTATCTGACGCCACCGTGACAGATGGCAACAGAGAACTTCTGGAGGTTGAAGTCGACGGCTTCCCGACCCCGACGATTGAATGGTACCACGACGGGAAGCTTGTAGCAGAGAGCAAGACGTTGAGGACGTACTTCGATGGAAGAGTGGCCTTCTTGAAGATCTACGAAGCTCACGAAGTCCACAACGGGCAATACGTCTGCAAGGCCACTAACAAGATGGGAACTGTTGAGACCAGAGGAACTGTTGTTGTCAAGAGCTCAACGGAGCCAGACCATGTCACTTCGATGCCCGTCATCGTCACCAAGCTCCAGGACGTGATGGTGAAGTTGGGTGACTCAGCGACTTTCAGTTGCCAGGTCAATGCTACTCCTGCTCCGCAGATTGTCTGGTTATTTAACGGAAAGGCGATTCAGAATGCGAAGACAAGAGTGTTCGATGATTCGTCTGCAAGTCTGATAATCGATGACGTCACAGAAGCAGTCTGTGGAACCTACACTGCCGTCGCTACGAATGAATACGGAGATGTCCACTCATCGGCTCAACTTAGCGTGGAAGGTGTCGAGAACAAGATAGCTGTGTCTTCCCTGCCATACTTCATTGTGGAACCGAAGCCGAAGATCATTGTTGCTGAAGGGTCTACTCTCGTGGTATCCACTGACATCAACGGAAGCCCAGGACCGGAAATTGCATGGCTTCACAACAACAAGCCAGTCTTTAAAGATGACAGGACTTCTACCACAATCGACGGGACTACTTACACCCTCACCATCAGGGACGTCAGCATTGCCGATGAGGGTACCGTCACCGTCACGGCTGAAAACCCGAAGGGAAAGATCCGTCAGAACACTGAAGTTGTTGTGACCAAGGCGAAGTCACCTCCCCAGGAACTTCCGACTGTTGAAGTTCATGGAAGCGCAGTTGAGCCGAGAAAGCCGAAAAACCTGAAAGTTAACGGGATCACCAAGAAAGGTGCCACTCTTGCCTTTGAACCATCTCGAGGAGAAGTGGAATACAAAAAGCCGGATGAAGCCTCCTGGACGCCAGCTGGAACGACTCCAACTAACTCCATCGAAGTGACAACCCTGCAGTCGAACACAGAATACCACTTCAGAGTGAGGAACAACAAGGATTCTGAATGGACGGTTTCTGAAGTCTTTAGAACTGCTCCGGAAGGAGTCATGCCGACAATTCTGGATTCACTTCCGGCAAAAACCAACATCTATGAGAGCGAAGAAGTGAAGCTCGAGATCAAGATTGAAGGCACTCCAAGACCAACCGTGAAATGGTATCGGAACCAAGAACTGGTTGGTGATTCTGAAGCCATAAACGTCAAGGAAGAAGGATTCTACACTGTCGTCGCTGAAAATGAGTTTGGGCAAGCCACCAGCTCGACCAGTGTGACCATCCGCGACAGAAGCATCAAGTCGAGCAAGGACGAGTCCCTAGAGAGAAACATCACGCCAGAAGTCAAGAAGGAACTCAACAATGAATCCGTTCAGTCAGGGCAGAAGTTCATCTTGACGTGCCGGATCACAAGCCGCTCGGATGCGACTGTCGCCTGGTTCAAGGATGACATCCGTCTCGCTGACACTGGAAGATACGAAATCTCTTCTGACCGCAAGGGCAACCAGAAGCTCATCTGTCATAACGCTCAAGCCGACGACACTGGATCCTACCTCTGCCAGGTGACCAACGTGTTCGGAATCGCTCAGACATCAGCCAACGTAAAAGTCGAAGACGTCAACCAATTCTCCCCACCAGAAATCCGTGGCAACCTCGATGACGTCACTGTCCTTGCCGGGAACAAGTTGACGTTGACCTGTGACGTTGTGGGATCCCCTGCTCCAGAAGTCTTCTGGTCCAAGGATGGAGAAAGACTGAGCACGACGAGAAAAATCAAGTTCTCTTCTGACGGCACCACTCATCAGCTGATTCTGAACAACGCTGATGCAGATGACACAGGCGTGTATGTGATCAGCGCCACTAACATTGTCGGTGTTGATTCGCGAAGCGGAATGGTCGTTGTTGTCAAGACCATCGGAGAGGATTCTCATCTCGTCATCGCTGGAGAAGCCAAGTCTGAGAAACCGCGCTTTCTCCGAGCACCGCCTTCACTCTTTGAAGTCAACGAAGGAACCAACTTCACGCTAGTCGCGAAAGCCGTAGGTGAACCAAGACCATCGGTCACCTGGCTGAAAGACGGTCGAGAGATCCTGAGAACAAACCGTCTCTACAAACACTATGTCACAGGAGATGGAGAAGCTCATCTAGTCGTTGAATGTGTCGTCTCCAAAACATCTGGAATCTTCGCTTGCCGAGCCGAGAACACGCATGGAGAAGTCGTGGCTGAGACTCAGATCATCGTCCAGAGGAAGAAATCCCTTGGGGATCTCACCAGCCAACCACCAACGTTCATCAACGACCTCACCGACATGGGGGTCGTGAATGGCCATCCTGTCGTGTTGAGCTGTCGAGTTCGCGGTGTCCCTGAACCCAAATTGGATTGGTTTCACATCGACGACTTTGGCAACAAGACGGATCTGACGAGAAAGAGCAAGAACTGGACCGAGTGTAGGATGGCAGAGGTAGCCGAGCTCAAGTCGGGAAGAGTTTCCAGAGATGATGTCGGGACATATCAATGCGTTGCCACGAACTCAAGCGGACAAGCCACAAGCCAATGCTATCTGCTTGTGGGCGAACTGAATGATGAGCCGGCTGGACCACCAAGATTTGATCGATGTCTAGGCGAGGTGTGGACCCCGCTGAATGAATCTGTCGAGTTCAACGTCAAACTTTCCGGATTCCCTCTGCCTGACGTCACTTGGTACCACAACGACCAGAAAGTCGTGGAGAGCAAGAACATCAAAATTGCTTACTCCAGTGACACTGAAAGTAGTTTAACCATTGAGAAGGTTTCGATTAGAGACCTTGGAATGTACTACGTGGAGGCTTCAAACATCCATGGAGTTGTCAGAACAGCAGGAGCACTCAATGTCAGCTCAGAGAAGAGAAAAGCGGAACCGCCAAGATTCAAGCACATTCTGGAACCTATCGTTTCAGTCACGCCAAAAGTTGCCTTCTCCGAAGAGGTCGCAAGAAGCCCATCAACATCCAAAATCGAGCATCGTAGGAAGGGCGCCGCGCCGATGTTTGTTCAGGGCTTGGAAGACATGGACCTGAAAGCTGGTGCATCAGCAGCTGTCGCTGGAAAGCTGGGACGAAAACTTCGACCTCACAGGCAGACCGGAAGAGATGAAGCACAAAAGCTGGCCAGATCGATAGCCGCTTCTCAAAAATTGGATGACAAGAGGATAAGTACCGACAGTAGGCCTGAGAGCACCGTTGGTGCTGCTTTGGAAGAAGTCAGAGCTGCAATCAGCTCGAGAAATCGAAGATCTTGCCGGCCAAAGTTCATGGTCAAGCCGAAGCCGAAGAAGGTATTTTTTTGTGTACAAAAGGATTTTTTAGCATTGAATCTGAATTTTCTCCATTAGGTTCTGTTCTCAATTTCAAACGCCTCCCACAAAAGTCTTTTGCTCAATCAATCAAAAACTTACAGATCCTCGAAGAGTACAAATCTCTTCGACTCAAGACCGCCATCTCCGGTAATCCACTTCCCCAGGTCCACTGGGACAAAGAGGGAATCATTCTGGAGACTGGAAACAAATACTCCATCTACAATGACGGAGATTTCTACTATCTTGAGGTAGGAGAGCACAAAAATCTTCCCCCTTTGCTCCGCCCTGTTATGGTTGAAGCCGATTTTTGGGTTGTCCTTTTTGGTTTTGATTGGGGGAGGGGGAGAGGAAGGGGTTGCGCAAAAGTAGCCGGGACGGAATCCGAACGCTTGTTAAGCGAATAACGATCGGACGCTCTAACCACTCGGTCATCGCTGCACATTTTTTGCTAGCGCTTCACGTGTGACCACTGGGGGGCCTCGCAAGTTGTTGCATTAGTTCTAGCCGCACTTGCATTAGTCTTCGCCGTGTTTGAGTTGTACTGGGGAGTGTGAAATCGAGGAGAGAGAGAGAGAGAGAGAGAGAGAAATAGTAAAGACTTTGCTTCCAAAATTTCTAAAATTTGCCAAAATTATATTCACACAGCTTTTCGCGTGCGCTTCAAGGCTGTAGTTTGCAGAGTTATCATTTTTTCTTTCTTATCATATTTGTGAAACCTTCGGGAACACTCTCCCCATTTTTTATCTTTCAAATACTTTTTTTTGGACGGAAAGGTAACTAAATACGCATCCCGACCTAACATCGTAGAAACATTTAGTGTCTTGAAAGTTATTCATGTTTTTGGCACTTTTTTGCAGAAGCATGATGAAAATGATGAAAATACAAACTAATGATGAAATAACAAATTCATAATCGACTCCTTCAAAAATAAATGGAAAACTTATTCAAACACAGTAGGAAGATATGGTTCTCTCAAAATCAATCTATTGAAATCATCAAAAGTGGCACTGTTTTACTGAAACAATCAGAATTCAACAACTTCACACGTTCAGGTACATCACGTCTCCACATTCGACAAAGGGTTCTACAACTGTACCGCGTCGAATGATGAAGGCATCGTGACGTGTACTTCGGAGGTGGGATGCTCATCAGAATCCAAACATGATTCTCCTCACTTTCAGATCGACGTCATCACAAACCCAGAAGGTTCAGCCGCTCAACAAGCGAAACGACGAAGCCGAAAAGATCCATGTGCTCCGTCGTTCAGTGAAGTTTTGCCGGGAACCATAAAAGTGAGTTTCTGAAGTTGATTGGTTTTTTGCCCATAACTTTTTTCATGAACTAGCAGATGTCTTAATAAGTAGTTCAACTGATTCAGTATGAGAGTACGCATCGATTGATATAGAATTCAGTTTTTTCTCATAACTTTGTTCATAAACGAGCTGAACTCTCGATACAGAGCCAATAAATCCAATGTTCAGACCAACATCGACGAGACCATATGCGTAGAATGCTCGATAAACGCTCATCCATCCGCCGGAATACGGTGGTTGCGTAATGGAGCTCCGTTACTTCCACAGGCTGACAGGTTCGTAAATCGACAATCAATCGATAATCATTGTTTTTCTTTAGGTACATCATGTCGTATGACGGAGAATCTGCTTCACTCAAGTTCTGCTCTCTGAATGCTGCTGACGAGGGCACCTACACGTGTGAAGCAAGCAATGAACATGGAAAAGCGACTTGTCAGATGAACCTACAGTTGGATAGAAGTGACGTGAAGGATGCGGATGGGGTACCGCCCATGTTTAGGTGAGTACTGTAGTAGTTTGAGAGAATATTCTACAGTAGTTCTGTGAAAACTATAGTAGTTTTTCGATCACTACAGTAGTTTTTGATCACTACAGTAGTTTTTTGATCACTAGAGTAGTTTTTGATAACTACAGTAGTTTTTTGATCACTGCAGTAGTTTTTTGATCACTACAGTAGTTTTTTGATCACTACAGTAGTTTTTTGATCACTACAGTAGTTTTTTGATCACTACAGTAGTTTTTTGATCGCTACAGTAGTTTTTTGGTCACTACAGTAGTTTTTTGATCACTACAGTAGTATTTGTGAGTACTGAAGTAGTTTTCATAAGTACTGTAAAGATTGTACTATTTCAAGTGGCCAATGTTTCAAAAATGTAGCCATCACAAAAATCAACTCTCAGGTTTGAACGTATCAAAACCGTCAAGAAGGTCAAAGATGGTAGCCGGGTAGAGCTCGCTGCTGAGCTTGTACAAGCATCGGAACCGCTGCACATCAGATGGCTTAGAAACAAGGTTACCATCGTTGATTCGCCTTCGTTCAAGTACTCCAGGACGGAGAAAATGGTTCGTTTTTTTCAATGACATAGATCAATAAGCTTTTCAGGTCTTCCTAACCATGGCCGACGTGTTCCCAGAAGATGGAGGTGACTACACCGTCGAAGCCAAGAATCAATGGGGCATCGCACGCTGCACGATGCGCCTTGACGTTCGAAGTGAGTTTTGGGACCGTTTGAAGCGGTCAGGCAACGCGTTCGAGGCAAACCTTCCTTGTTCAGGCAACGAGAGGTCAATAGCAGAAGAAGCGCCGAAGATCTTCGACTATGAATCCACATGCACTGGATGGGAAGGAACACAAGTGGAGTTATCTGCTAGAGTCATCGGGCATCCGGATCCGGTGATAGCTTGGAGCAGAAACAACACACTGCTCAACAATGATGATAGACATCAAGTGAGTCTCTCTCTCTCTCTCTCTTTTTTTTTTTCTCTCTCTCTTTTTCTCTCTCTCCCTTTCTCTCTCTCTCTCTCTCTCTCTCTCTCTCTCTCTCTCCCTCTCTCTCTCTCTCTCTCTCTCTCTCTCTCTCTCTCTCTCTCTCTCTCTTTCTCTCTCTCCCTCTCTCTCTTTTTCTCTCTCTCTCTCTCTCTCTTTTTTTTTTCCTCTCTCTCTCCCTCTCTCTCTCTCTCTCTCCCTCTCTCTCTCTCTCTCTCCCTCTCTCTCTCTCTCTCTCTCTCTCTCTCTCTCTCTCTTTTTTTTTCTCTCTCTCCCTCTCTCCCTCTCTCTCTCTCTCTCTCTCTCTTTTTTTTTCTCTCTCTTTTTCTCTCTCTCCCTCTCTCTCATACTTCTCTATTCCAGATCAAAAACGAAGGGGACAAGTTCATCCTTCAAATCAACAAAGCAAGAAAGACTGACAACGGAAAGTACTCGATGTCGGCAGTTAACTTCAGCGGAGAAGCCAATGTCGATTTCCACCTCGATGTCAGACCCGCCACAGAGTGAGTCAAAGCCCGCCAATGGTCACCAAACGGGGACACCAATTTCAGAACTGTCGGTCAAAAACCCAAGTTCACAGCATCCCCAGTGTCAGTGCAGATAAAAGAGAATCAAAAGGCAACGCTGCAAGCCTCATTCTCTGGGTTCCCAGCGCCGACATGCAGATGGTCGAGAAATGGCATTGAACTGGTGGATGGTGAGCTTTTCATGGTCTAGAAAATGAAATTAAAATTAGACCAGATGAACTGTAAACTATGGTCTAACAATGTCAAATTAGCAAGCGTAGACCAGGACAATTTGGAAATGACAAAAATAGCGATTTCGAAAATTTAGGCCATGTCGGTTAAGCAATAACTATTTTCTTTTGCTTTTCCTCTTCATACCCAAAATTGGGAAATTTAGGCCAGGACGGTTTACAACTAACCCTGTTCGGTCGTTTTTTATGAGATGGTCTAACAAACCCAAATTTGAAAATTTAGGCCAGGACGGTTTCGAAATCACATCCGACGAGTCCACATCAACGCTGCAAGTTGGACTTGTCGGAAAACAACACTTTGGCGAATACTTATGCGCCATTCGTAACGTCAACGGAGAAGAACTAACAGCGGTTAAAATTTTGGCCGAAGGTTTGAATTTTTCGTTTTCCCGCCAAAATTTTCACGTTTCAGTTGTTCGTCTCTACATGTACTGCGTCCAGTTTGTCTTGTCCTCTTTTGTTGTCAGTTTTTTTGTCTTTTGGAATGGAATTTATCTCAGAGAAAAAACTTTTTCCCCTACAAAGTGATTGTTTTTGTTTAAAAATGATTGTAAATGGCAAAAAATCTGTTTCCTTTGTCCTTTTTAACAATTTACATCATGAAAACGCAATTTATTTCTTCAATTTTTTTCAACGCGAGATTGAAACTTCTTAAATATTCAAGTTTCCGAGTTAAAATTCTAAAAAGGCTGAAAATTTGATGAAAAAATGTCCGTGAAAGTCTTTGTTAACCGAACTTGGAGAAAAGAAAGGTTTCTTTAAAATATTAAACTTATTTCTTTCACATATTTATGACACTTCTATGTCGATTTAGTTGCATGTGATCTCCCACTTTCATTAAAGAAAGAGATAAAGTTAAATTTACAAATATTTCTTCTGATTCCTGAAGAAAATCCAAGTTCAGGAACATCAACTTCACTGCCAAAGCCGAGAACACAACGCCGCTAGAAGCATGATTAAATCACTTATTAGTACAGCCCTTTAATAATCTTTTTTCACATAATTCGGTTGTAAAAAGAAAGCCGGCTCAGACATTCTAACTTTCAATCGATTCTGATATCCACGTCAAAAGAGCCATAGGCTCCGCCCATTGCTGCTGGGCGTGGCCGGCCAATCCCCATGTCTAACTCGTCAGTCGTTACTAATAGAAAATGTCAACGCGCAACTGCTGCAAGCACAGGACATCGAATAGTGACGTCATGACCCCCCGACCCCTATCCAATCCACGTGGAGATTAGTGATCAATATCGATTTTCTAATAAGCCCAGAGTGGCTAATTGTCTGAGCCTGTGTGTAGTCCACATTTGGGTAGCATTAATAGTAAACTTGCCTTTTTTGGTGTATTCTGGTTCTGGATTTAGACTTGGGAACGCTGCACCCAACTTCTTCACCCCCACCACACCATTTCACCCACTTACCAAAAATAATACTTAACTGCACAGATTTTTTATTGTTGTTAATAAACTTGATCATATAATCTTTGCAAGACACGATGAAAAAGGAATTAAACATGAGTATTAGAATAACTACTCCGATCATGCCAATGAAGGGATATTTCTAGAGAGCTACTGAAAAAAACAGCCTTTTTGAACCTAATCGATTATTTTCTCTTTATTCTCTAGAGTTAACTTTCACAAGAACTTGACTTTTCTGTTCTCTGAATTTCTCAAAAGTCTTCATACAGTCCCGTTGCAAATTTAAAAAGATGTAGTCTTGAATCTAAAAAAAACAATGGACTTTTCACAAAAATTCCCACACTTTCATAATGTTGATTCGAAAATCTCTCTCTCTCTCTCTCTCTCTCTCTCTCTCTCTCTCTCTCTCTCTCTTTTTTCTCTCTCTCTCTCTCTCTTTTCTCTCTCTCTCTCTCTCTCTCTCTCTCTCTCTCTCTCTCTTTTTTTCTCTCTCTTTTTTTCTTTCTCTCTCTCTCTCTTTTTTTTTCTTTCTCTCTCTCTCTTTTTTTCTCTCTCTCTCTCTCTCTCTTTCTCTCTCTCTCTCTCTCTCTCTCTCTCTCTCTCTCTCTCTTTTTCTCTCTCTCTTTTTTTTCTCTCTCTCTCTCTTTTTTTTTCTCTCTCTCTTTTTCTCTCTCTCTCTCTCTCTCTCTCTCTCTCTCTCTCTCTCTCTCTCTCTCTCTCTCTCTCTCTCTCTCTCTCTTTCTCATTCACAACATGACGGTCTTGTACTCTCACCTAATCAATCAATACTCACCATGTATCCAATAACATTCCCAGGCCGTAGTTTCCGCATGTTGTAACATCAAAAAACCATGAGCATAGCTCTTTCCAGCCGCATCTTTTCATTATTTCTTTGAGTTCTTTTCCCGAGCTTCGTGTGGTTTTAGTGCGTCCTGTACTTTCATGACTTCACGGTAGCTGCTTCGATTCAATTCATCAATCATCTATGTTCGTCCATTGAAATCGAGTAAGGCAAAGGTAGCGATACCCTATTTTCTCCGTTTTTCAAATATTTTTATAAGCACGAGAAAAATCATCATTTTTCTTTCACCACTTGTTTCCAAATCCTTCCAAATGATTTCTCAGAATTTAGTTTTTACAATGAAAATCAGCTTCAAGTCTCACAAAATAGTTTGGAGAGAGAGAGAGAGAGAGAGAGAGAGAGAGAGAGAGAGAGATTGAGAGATTGAGAGAAAGTGAGAGAGAGAGAGAGAGAGAGAGAGAGAGAGGGAGAGAGAAAAAAGAGAGACCCGGAAAACCCCAGATCTGCCCGAAAGAAAACCAGATGTCAATAAATTTTGCAACTGCCACGACTTTTGGTCTTATCACTTTGATGAAAATCTTCTCAAAGTGTAACATTTTTCTCAACAGCAGCTTCATGCACTGTGGTTGACCTATCAATGAATTCGGTTTTATCGATTTTCCTGTTTTTCATGGAATTTTAGGCGGTCAATTTTCCTAGATTTCAAATTAAATGCGACTTTCAGAAATTAATTTTTTAATCCTGTTAATTCGTTCTTCTAGCAAACTCTTCTCGCTTTCAGTTCGAAAAAAGTTATCTGTTTTTTTCTTCTATAATTGTTTTTATGCGATTAAAGTCCCTGAAAAAATCTATAATCATTCTTATTTAGTTCATACCGTCTTTGAAACCTCTGAAAATTTAGCTCATCCCATGAAACTATGAAGAATGGTAAGGTTGAAGAAAAACGGAGTAAAAGTGAAGAAAAGAAGTGGAAAAATGTGAACAAAATAGGAAATGCCTTCTCGAAGAATATGCCGTTTGGAAAGGTTGGTTTTAGAAAGCTTAGAGTTATTGGGTAAATTTAGGGTAAAAACGGGCCTCAGGGGACTTCTGGTGGAGAGGTTAAGGTTATCATAGAAGATGAAACAAAGAAAAAAAAGAAGAAGAAAAAGAAACAGGAAGAGACCGAATTAGAAGAAATGCCAGTGGAGGAGGATCCATATTTGAAGGTGCGTTGTTTCATTTATTCGTTACAAGCAGGTAGTCCTCGCTACGCTCAGAGCCCCTTTTTCCTTTTTCATTACAAAATCACACATTTAGACTTTTTAATGGAGAAAAAGAAGTAGTTTCTCCCAGAATCTTTTTCCACCCTCTCTCTCTTTCTCTCTCTCTCTCTCTCTCTCTCTCTCTCTCTCTTTCTTTCTTTCTTTCTTCTTCTTCCCAATCCGAAAGTGACCATAACTAATGCTAGTGTTGCTAGAACCAATGCACTACGACGCGCAGACCCCCGCAGCCATGACTACTCACGCGAACTGTCGCCACGAAATTTCGTGCAGCGGTGGCCGATTGGTTAAAGCAGAAAACTTTCACGCTCTTGTCGCGGGTTCGTATCCTCTCTCTGGACACTTTTGCACAACCCCTCCCATTCCTCCCTCCCAGAAAAATCCAAAAAGCTTCACCCAAAAATTTGCCTCACGAAAAAGGGGGCGGGGCAAAGTGGGCGGAGGATTTGTCAATTAATAATATGAATAGTCTGACCGAACAGAAAATATTTCTGAAAGTAATCGTAAAATTTTCAAAGGAGTCTTACCAGTATTAATATCGAAAATGTAGTTAACCTATTGATTCGATAATTTCACAAGTAAACGATTAAAAAACAAGTAAAATCACCCGATCGGTGATCAATGCTATAACCTCCATCAAATATCGAATGTTCAGGAACTGAGAGAAAAAGAAAAACAGACAAAAGTTCGTATCGCCAGCGAAGACGCACGTAAGAAAACTATCTGGAGGCATATCGCTTGGCTGGTGATATTATTCGCTTATTCCCTCCTGGGTGGTCTATTATTCAGTGCAATTGAAGGTACGACCTAACTTTCTGAATTCCACTTTCTAGGTCATTGCAGGAGGTCATGAAACTGCAGATCTACTAAGGAACTATGAACAGGATTTGGATGTATTCGACAAGAAGTCTCAATATCAAGAATTGTTGTTCAAAAGGTCTGAGAAAGCGGAAAATATGAAAGAAAATGATTTGCAGACTTCGTGAAATCGAGAAAGACATAGCTAATTTAACCAGAGAGCAAAGAAGTGAGTCTAGGAAGAATCTATCAAGAGATGCGATGGAATGGTTAGTTTTGTTCGAATTTGGAGAAGTCACACATCTTCCTGTTCATGAAGTGAGAACGATGCGGAAAAGAGAGAGAGAGAGAGAGAGAGAGAGCACAGAGACAATTAGCGGTTAGAGAGGGATTGTGTAGGTTTACGGGGCTAATCAATATTCTCTTTTCATTGTATCGTAGAAGTTTTCCCTTTTTTTGACATTCATTTCATTTCTTTGAAACTTTATATTTCCTGTACAAAAAATCCATATTTTCTGTTCAACTTCAAAAACTTACTGTAACGTTCAGAAGAAAACGTTGTGATCAACGTTTGTGATAGCAAATCTGAAAGAAAACTGAAACCTCAAACAATCGTAAAAATATTTGCTTTTGATTTTTTTAAATAAATGTCGATGAAACACAGTAGTATATTCATTCGATGTTTTCAGGTACGAGCAGAAGATCGGGCTATCTGTACAGAAACCAATCCTAAAAGACACAAAGTGGAATCTATGGGGAGGTGTCTATTATGCTGCTAGTCTCTACACGACTATAGGTAGGCTTCTGTCTAATTCAAGATAGAGAAGTAATGGGATGAAAAACGTATTAGTTCGTGGACTTCTGCTCTAAGAAGAATTTTTTCAGATGAATTTTTTTGAAAATAAGGAAAAAGACGTAGAAATCCTTTATTTAAGAAGGAGCATCCCACAAAGTGAATTATGTAGAGTTCCAAAAACGTCCCGAGAAAATAAACTCACTTCAGGTTACGGGAACTTCCATCCAGAGACAAAAAGTGGTCGAATAGTGTCGATGATCTACGCGATTGTTGGGATTCCATTGGTTTTTACTATTCTTCTGGAGTGGGGATTTTTGTACTTCACATGGATCGAATACTTCTGGAACCGGTTCAATGAGAACTTCTGTCAAAAGTGAGTTTTTGAGGCTGCTATTTGAGATTTCTCTCTCTCTCTCTCACACACACACTTTCTCTCTCTCTCTCTCTCTCTCTCTCTCTCTCTCTCTCTTTTCTTTCTCTCTCTCTTTCTTTCTCTCTCTCTCTCTCTCTCTCTCTCTCTCCCTCCCTCTCTCTCTCTCTCTCTTTCTCTCTCTCTCTCTCTCTCTCTCTCTCTCTCTCTCTCTCTCTCTCTCTCTCTCTCTCTCTCTCTCTCTCTCTCTCTCTCTCTCTCTCTCTCTCTCTCTCTCTCTCTCTCTCTCTCTCTCTCCTCTCTCTCTCACTCTCTCTCTCTCTCTCTCTCTCTCTCTCTCTCTCTCTTTCTCTCTCTTTCTCTCTCTTTCCCACTATTCACAGAATAATTTCCGTTTTCAGAAGTCTACAAAGAGAAATGCAAAAGAAGATTCGAAGAGAGAGGTAAAAAGTGGACTTCTCCTTCTTCTCGAATCGTCCGAATTTCAGAATTCGCCGAGTGGGCTCAGAGCTATCACTAGCATCAACGTCTCCATTGCTTCATAGGACAACCACACAACTTTCAAATCCGGTTCAGCATGTGAGTTTTATAGAGTTAGTCAATTTAAGTACCATCAAACACTGTTAATTCTAATTAAATTCTATTTCTGACTCCAGATATTTGGGATCATGAAAAAAACCGATTTCAGATCAACCGACAACAAATATTATTTTTCAAAAAAACCTTTTTCCAACTTTTTTTCAGAAAATTTCAATGAACATTACCCAGTTTCCTACTTCTAATGAGAGCTTATATTGTAAAACCTCTAAAATTTTACTATAATTGTACAAAGTTAAAATCATAAATATTTTTTGAGTGAAAGGAAGGAAAAATCTGTAAGTTTTCTTTTTTAATTTTTAGGGATACTTTTTTATCACTAGTTTCAGATAGAAGCCCTACATCCTTTGTCTCCACTAGATGTAGACATCCCATCTAGTGAACAAGTTCAAACTGTCCCGATAAAAGCAGCCGGAATCTTTTTCTTCATGTGGATCGTTTTTTCCGCTTTCGTTGTCAGGTTAGCATACTTTTCATTCGATTTTCATTCTTGGAGTTCAGAATTTGGGAGTATGAGTGGACCTATTTCACGGCTTTCTACTTCTTCTTCACGTCTCTCACGACAATCGGACTTGGAGACGTCGTTACTAAAACACCCAACTTCATCATCTTCAATTTGGCCATGACGCTTATAGGTCTTTCCGTGGTCGGCCTCTGTATTGCTATTGTTCAGGTGAGACCAAACAAGTCGAAAAAACAACATAATGCTAAAGAACTCGTTGGCAAATTGTAAAAGGCACCCTGGCGGACCGGCACCTCGGCGCCATCAAGTCTGCCATGATGGGAGTGGTGCCGTGAACAGTGGTGCCACTTTTTGCGATTTGGCACCACTGTTCGGTGAGAGTGGTGCCGTGGTGGCAAACTGAAAAAGGCACCCCGGCGGACCGGCACCTCGGCACCACTGCGTCCTTGATACTAGGCATGGGCATATATATTGCCAAATTTTTTTTTTAATTCGAAATTTTTTTGTGAATTCAATT
>OZ022250.1:1217678-1225178 GCA_963978915.1 Caenorhabditis parvicauda | reverse complement strand
ATTGCACCACTACTATGGAAGTCTAAAGCTACGCCGGAAGATCAAAGAGAAGTTAGTTTTGAGAATAATGATTGGTGACTACATGTCACAAAGCATAGTGAATCAAGATTTTAAAAAATTGACTGGAGTTAGTTGAACCAATCGATACATTCAATTTTTGCGATTTTTGCATGGAAGTAAAAACTGAGAGATTTTGCATGGAAGCAAAACTTTTTTACTTAACGGGAGTTGGAAGTGAAATTTCTTTCATGGAAGTCCTAACGGAAATCAGAAGTTGAAAGTCAAAATTCTCACTTTTCAGGTTATGACAGGTCTCGGGACAGTCCACAAGTTACAATGTATCCACATGTTGACAAACGATTCTAGAGTCATTGAAGTTCTGAAGAAGAAAATTCGACTTTGGTATCTATGAGACGTTGACACTTGTGGACTAGGTATCTTTAATTCACTAATTCACTATAATTGCAAATCTTGTAACTCTCCTTCGTGGACTAGCTTTTTCATCATGAAATTTGATAACACATCAGAGAAAAAAGTTTTTAAACAGCTTCAACTGTAATTTGATCTACCGCGATGTAGGATTTATGAAGGGGCAGGGTTCGTTGCTCGGTGCTTATTGGTCGACTCTTCTCGCAAGCCAGAGAATCGGTATAGTAGATCAAATTTTTTTCTCTTCCCACCTTTTTTCATCTCAGAGTCTGAAATCGTAACGGGGTTCAAAGTAGGGGAAACTAACCTTGGAAACAATCCGCAATGTTTATATAGATGAGAAAACAAGAAAATAGGTTTACACATCGGCCAAACTGTTGAGAATGAAATAATGAAGTATGTGCGCTCCGCGGAGAATCTTGCGAAGCGGTTGCAGAGCGGCTATATTCACTCAACCCTGATCCGCAGTGTGTACTTTAGAATATTCGAAGCAATAGGTCTCAGGAAGACTATCATAGTGTCCTCTACGATTCTATGGGATAATGTTGCGGCACAGATTGGTTTGTATGGACCATTTCAGTTTTCGTGTAAGTTTTTGAACAGAACTATATTTTGTTTCCATGAAAAAGTTCATTTTCATCTCCCAATGTTTCTGTATACATAGAATACCAGCAGCTATTCATCGCTACGCTCGGGCCGCTGGACTTTTTTGCTAAACGGCCCCAAACTTTCCAATAAATTTCCCATCCATCCATCGCTATTTCTCTCACCGGACCGCATACGACAATAACCAATGCTAGTGTTGCTAAAACTAATGCAATAAAGGGACCCCCGCAGCCATGCAGCGGTCGCCTAGTGGTTAAAAGCAGAGAAACTTTTACGCGCTCGTCGCGTGGTTCGTATCTCTCAGCAGGAAACTTTTGCACAAACCCTTCCTCTCTCTCGACCCCCAACCAAAACCAAAACGCTTCATCCAAAAATCGGTTTTAACAAAAAGTGGGCGGGGCACCTTGGGCGGAGAATCCTTCGTTTTTGCTTTTTGTATTCGAAGTCATGAAAAAAATATGTGAATTGTATATATTCAGTCGAAAAAGTAGAGTTTTCAAAAAACAAAAGATTCTGTCATTATCCGTTAAGAAAACCTATTTTTTCAGCAATTCTCGCGGATACCGGAAGTCGTCTGAAATACCAGCAATACTACCGTAACGCAAAGTATCACTCTGCTTTCCAATTCTTTTTCGACCTGCAAGCCCGGGAAGAAGAGCCACTTTTCCGGTCCAAATTCGGTGTGAAATATCCTCTGGAGGTGCGTTGCGTTGCGATCGTGTAACGCGGTTGATGATTTCTTTCAGAGTTACATAAGAAAAGCAAGTCTCATTTGGAGTAATACACATGAAGCGATTGATATGAAGAAGCCATCGTCGAGAAGAATCTTGGATATTGGCGGAATCGCTTATTCCAAGGCTGGAGCATTGCAGAGGTAAAGTTTTCGATTGATGGCCTAGGATTTCAAAATATGCATTGATTTCTTAGGATACCTAGTATATTCATTGATTACTTGGGATCATCATATTATTAATTGACAAATCCTCCGCCCACTTTGCCCCCGCCCCCTTTTTTCGTGAGGCAAATTTTTGGGTGGTCCTTTTTCATTTCTAAAACGCACATTTACCACCTGTAGAGAGAGAGTGAGATGTGGGTCCTCACGTCAGAATTTTTATTTTCACGTGAGTAGGTTGTTGCATTAGTTCTAGCCAAACTCGCATTAGTGTTCGCCGTTTTGGGAGGAAGGAAGGAAGGAAGGAAGAGAGAGAGAGAGAGAGAGAGAGAGAGAGAGAGAGAGAGAGAGAGAGAGAGAGATGAGAAGAGAGAGAGAGAGAGAGAGAGAGAGAGAGAGAGAAGAGAGAGAGAGAGAGAGAGAGAAGGAGAGAGAGAGAGAGAGAGAAAGTGAGTGAGAGAGAGAGAGAGAAAGTGAGTGAGAGAGAGAGAGAGAGAGATGAGAGAGAGAGAGAGAGGAGAGAAAGTCAGTGAGAGAGCGAGAGAGAGAGAGAGAGAGAGAGAGAGAGAGAGAGAGAGGAGAGAGAGAGAGAGAGAGAAGTGAGTGAGAGAGCGAGAGAGAGAGAGAGAGAGAGAGAGAGAGAGAGAGAGAGAGAGAGAGAGAGAGAAGAGAGAGAGAGAGAGAGAGAAAGTGAGTGAGAAAG
The DNA here is from genome assembly GCA_963978915.1 of Caenorhabditis parvicauda. Lineage (NCBI taxonomy): Eukaryota > Metazoa > Nematoda > Chromadorea > Rhabditida > Rhabditidae > Caenorhabditis > Caenorhabditis parvicauda. The sequence continues at coordinate 1,222,548 of OZ022250.1, read as the reverse complement.
TGAGTGAGAGAGAGAGAGAGAGAGAGAGAGAGAGAGAGAGAAAGTGAGTGAGAGAGAGAGAGAGAGAAAGTGAGTGAGAGAGAGCGAGAGAGCGAGAGAGCGAGAGAGAGAGAGAGAGAGAGAGAGAGAGAGAGAGAGAGAGAGAGAGAGAGAGAGAGAAAGTGAGATGAGAGAGAGAGAGAGAGAAAGTGAGTGAGAGAGAGAGAGAGAGAGAGAGAGAAAGTGAGTGAGAGAGAGAGAGAGAAAGTGAGTGAGAGAGAGCGAGAGAGAGAGAGAGAGAGAGAGAGAGAGAGAGAGAGAGAGAGAGAGAGAGAGAGAAAGTGAGTGAGAGAGCGAGAGAGAGAAGAGAGAGAGAGAGAGAGAGAGAGAGAGAGAGAGAGAGAGAGAGAGAGAAAGTGAGTGAGAGAAGTGAGTGAGAGAGAGAGAGAGAGAGAGAGAGAAAGTGAGGTGAGAGAGAGAGAGAGAGAAAGTGAGTGAGAGAGAGCGAGAGAGCGAGAGAGCGAGAGAGAGAGAGAGAGAGAGAGAGAGAGAGGAGAGAGAGAGAGAGAGAGAGAGAGAATGAGAGAGAGAGAGAGAGAGAGAAAGTGAGTGAGGAGAGAGAGAGAGAGAAACGTGAGTGAGAGAGAGAGAGAGAGAGAGAGAAAGTGAGTGAGAGAGAGAGAGAGAAAGTGAGTGAGAGAGAGCGAGAGAGCGAGAAAGAGAGAGAGAGAGAGAGAGAGAGAGAGAAAATCAGCAGAAGCCTTGCTTCAAAAAAACCACTACCATTGTTTTCAATCAAGAAGTAAAAGAAAAATGGAAAAAGGGTCTCGAGCGTAGCGAGGCCAAGTCTGCTTGTCATATTATTAATTGACAAATCCTCCGCCCACTTTGCCCCGCCCCCTTTTCGTGAGGCAAATTTTTGGGTGAAGCTTTTTGGTTTGCTCAGAGGAGGCAACTCAGATTTGATCCGAAAAAACCAGATTGGATCCAGAGTTGCACCTCCAATCGGGATGAAATATACTTCAATGTACTCGTTTCAACCGAGTATTAACCATGGTATCTCCTTTTGGCGAAAAAATAATTTTCCGAGACAATATAGCCATTTGAAGGATTTTGTCAGATTGGATCCAGAACGGTCATATTGGATTCAAATTAGATCCAATTTGCATTTCTGATTCTGTGAAAAAAGGTCCCGATAAGTCGCTTTTTTGTTCTAAAAACACCATAACTATTTGTTCCATAATAATTCAGCTCATGAATCATCTGTTAACTCATGTTTCGAATGCATCAAAATCATTCAGATGACATTTTAAAACTCTGATTGGATCCAGAAAAAAATCAGATTTGATTCAGAAAAAAATCAGATTGGATCCAGAACGGTCATATTGGATTCAAATTAGATCCGATTTGCATTTCTGATTCTGTGAAAAAAGGTCCCGATAAGTCGCTTTTTTTCTTCTAGAACCATTGTTCGAATTTACAAGTTTTTTCTCACCGGTCAGTGTGTTTGTGGTATTTCAGGCATTCCGCTGAGTTTCTCTTGCTTATCACTCCACCTCCCAGTCATAACACTGAACCTGATTTTTTTTGAAAAAAAATGACTTGGTAACTTCGACATAACATAGTGATCGAAAAACAATTTGAGATTGAAAACGATCAGATTTCGAAAGCGTAGTGAGTGCTGGGTCTCACATTATCAATCTCTAAAGTTTTGGGTGGACCGACATTGACCCGTAAATGGGCGACAGTAGGATCTGGCAACAGATGAACTACAAATAGACTAACATGCGACTGAGCGACAAATGGATTGAAAATGGGCTAGCACGAGACTGGACGACAGGTTGACTGTAGATGTAACAACGAAGAGAAAATTAATTGGATTTGTAGAACGCAGTTAATAAAATAAGTTTGTCATGCGCGTGTCAAGTGGAACATCGCATTTTCTATTTTTTTTTCACATTTTCTGATTGTTTTCGTTGCGTTTTGTTTTGTATCATGTAAGTCCTATCTTATTGTTTTACAAACTAAAATGAGTTGATGACTTGTTCTCAAAATTTACAAAAAGCTAATGATAACAACTTCGAATACTTTCTGTTTTTCTCGTCTCACACCTTTCTTCTCGTATTCACCTGAAAACTTAAGACTCGCCCCCCCCCCCTTAAGACCACGACCCCTTGGCTCTTCTCAAAAACTGTTCTCTCAACCTAGCCTAAGCTTATTATAAAAGGAAATCACTTTTGGTTGCAGATTGCAAATTGAGAAAAATTCATGATACAGGCGTGAGGGTCGGCAGATTATGGCGTCTCCCACGGACTTGAAATCTTATTGAGAGCTTTATGAAAATAATTCTCTCTCAGATACATGTATGCAATGTTTGAAAACAAGAGTAGAAGTTTTTATATCCCGTTTTCAAGATTTGTAGATTGAAATCGACTAAAACACGGGAATTCGACATCTTTAAAAGACTCAATAGCTTCTATCCTTCACTATCACGATTTTTCCTGTTTAGAAATCGACTTACAGATTAGCATGTATTGAAGTTTGGATAAGAAAGATCATGTAAGCTGTGATTTTCGATGAATGTAAGTTTTTCAGTTGTTTTTAATTTAGCAGCAAGACAATTAATTTTGTGATGAATAAAATTGACGAAAAAAACGTTACAGAAGACCAGAACCATCCCACATGACAAATGGCGACTGCGCTGCTACTTGATCACGAGGTAAATTTTATGCAAGTTTGTATTCTCAATCTCTAGTCGACTAACGTACTTTGCAAAAATAACGTCATGATGCATTTTTCTAATTTTGTCATCTTACATGAGATATATACCAAAATCCGGGAATCTGTTAGATCTGTGGTCGCGTAGGTTTTCAAATATGTTGAAGAAAGTGAAATCGCTCTTGAAAGTTACGACCGAGTTATGGTTTTTTGCTGATAAGTGAAACGAATGAATCTATTTCACAAAGACCGAATGAGAGAAAGAAGAGTTAAATTGACCATAAGTGAGTTTTATAAAAAAAAAACTTCACGACACACACTACATAGCTAGCAAAAAACTTATTACAAGAAGTTGGGAACCGATCCGAATAAAAAGAAAATCAGCAGACCTTTGCTTACACTACTCGGCCATCGGAGACATGGTTCCAGCCCTATGTAGCCCGATTTTCCGTATCATAACATGATAATTCAAATTTTTTAACATTAAAATTTCATAAATTAGTCGGTAGAGCAGTTTAATTGTCTTTACTATATTTAAAAACCTAGGGGAGCTCTAAGACCTCAGAGCTTCTCCGGAAACAATTTATTCGTTCCGATTCACTTAAAATGTAATATTCAGGACCGTCAAATGGAGTGCGTCGATCTAGATGACACCTGTCCTGGGAGCTGTACATGGAAGGGGTACATCAATCGATCATTGGAAGAGTCCTCATTGATCATGGAAGAAGAAATTACAACTAATTATTTTTGAGAATCAAATGAATGAATATAACATGAAAGTGTGTTTATGGATGGAATATTGGATCGAATGTTGATTCAAAGTGTATAGATTTGACAAGGAGTGCTGAAATTGGATCCAGAAAAAAATCTGATTTGATCCAAAAAAAATCAGATTTGATCCAGAAAAAGTCAGATTTGATCCAACCACAGTTTTTCTAGATTAAACTGGATTTTTTCTGGATCAAATCTGAGTTTCCTCCTCTGAGTGGTTATGGGAGGGGGGGGGGGGAGAGGGGTTGTGTAAAAGTGGCCGGTAGTTGACGGGGTTCGAACGCGCATTGAGCGAGTAGAAATCCAACGCTTTAACCACTCGGTCACCGCTGCACATTTTTTGCGAGCGCTGCACACGTGACCACTGAGGACCCTCGCAGGTTGTTGCATTGGTTCTAGCCCGACTTGCATTAGTTTTCGCCGTACTTGAATTGTACAGGGAGTGTGAAAGCGAACAGGGAGTGAAAACTACTTATTTTTTCAATAAAAAGGTCTGAAAATGTGTTTTTGTAATTAAAAAACGGCTCTGAGCATAGCGAGGACTACCTGCTTGTACAAAATAAATAACGTTCTTTGGCCTTCAAAATGTTGATTGATGTAGAAAGATCAACTGATTTACTAGGATTTCAAGAAAATTTATTGAATTCCGAGGTTGTCAAAGTATGAAATTTTTGCAAAAAGCCCTAGCTCAGGGAAGTAAAACCAGATTAGATCGCGAAATTTCCAAATTAGATCTAAATTGATTTGGCCGATACCTACGATAACTACTTTTTCTGGTAGAGTAAGGGAATGTAAGAATACGTTTTTCTCAGTTTTTGAAAATTTCAGCTCTTTCAGAAGTTATGCCACGAAAAAGATGAAAATAGGCAAATTAGATCTATTTTCCAAAAATAAGGTAAATTAGATCTAATTTGATATGGCCGGAAAATCCGAAAACTACTTTTTCTGGTAGAGTAGAAAATTATAAGAATACGTTTTTCTCAGATTTTGAAAATTCCTACTTCTTCAGAAGTTATGCCGCGAAAAAAAATTAAAATAGGTAAATTAGATCTATTTTGATCTAATTTGCTAAATGAGGTGAATTAGATCTAATTTGATATGGCGGGAAGATCCGAAAACTACTTTTTCTGGTAGAGTAGAAAATTATAAGAATACTTTTTTCTCAGATTTTGAAAATTCCTACTTCTTCAGAAGTTATGCAGCGAAAAAAATTAAAATAGGTAAATTAGATCTATTTTGATCTATTTTGATCTAATTTGCTAAATGAGGTAAATTAGATCTAAATTGATATGGCTGACACATCCGATAACTACTTTTTCCGGTAGAGTATGAAATTATAAGAATACTTTTTTCTCAGATTTTGAAAATTCCTACTTCTTCAGAAGTTATGCCGCGAAAAAAA
>OZ022250.1:1210178-1212678 GCA_963978915.1 Caenorhabditis parvicauda | reverse complement strand
CTAGGTTTTAGAATGCTTCAATTGTTCTCGATTCTAAGCGTAGTCCTTGTTCGTCATTTTTAGAATAACCAACTACGTCTCTCACTAGCCGGATCATAGCTGAAAATTAATAAAAGTCACATTAAATAAGGACTCAAAGTTATCTTACAGGTTCAACAGTATCACCACTACCAGAAGAAGTCACACTGTGCTCGACCACAAAACGACAACATCCTAGGACCCCACGAGCCATCTACAACAGGACCACCCGAGACGGCTACACCATAACCATTAACGTCATATTTAATTTTTTGTATTTTTGTGAGAAAAATAAATTTCTTATACTATCACGTGCTTTTCTGAATAGAAAAAAGCCAGAATTAGTGACGGAATGCTAAATGTCATCTCGCCGAAATGTGCATCAGATCGCGCAAAAGTGGTGTCAGATCTGACAAAAGTGGCGTCAGATCGTGCCAATTTTGAATCCACAAATACTAGATCTGATGCCACTTTCGCCAGATCTGATGCTACTCGTCATGTCTGAGTCAGTCCTTCTGATTGTAAACAAACAATTTAACCAATACACCAGTGACAAAACTTCTGATTTCAGCCTCCGCGACCGGTCTCGCTCACGTCTACATAATTCTGTCAGAAGAAATAACAGAAAACACTCAACTCATGATTATCATTTTCGCTGTAGCAGCAGCCGCTGGTGCAGTGCACTCAGCGACCATGACTATATTCATTCTTGGATTACGAATTTTGGTTGGTTTTAACCTTTTATGCAGGAATTTGTCTTGAAAAGTAAAAAAAAAAAGCTAAGATATGATAAAAATTCAGAATTAGACACCAGAAATTCTCAAAGTCAGTCAAAATTTATTCTAGGTTTACGAATTTTGTTAAGTTTATAATTTTTATACAGAACTTTTGAGTGAATGAATATAACACACATGCAAAAATGAAGAAACGATTTCATTCTAAAACTATGTGCTTTAAAAAATAGAAGAAACACAAAACTGAAACAAATTGAGAAATTTTCAACTGAATGAATTTCTGAATTTCTAGAAGCGCAAAATGTTTTTTTATACTTCTTACGTTTTTAATATAATTTTTTCGATTCTAGAAATTCAATCAAAGCGTCTCTTTCTTCTCTATCTAACCGAATCGAAAAATAAAGCCGAGCAGATATATGAGTAGAGTTATGGAGAAAAAACGACTGCGCCAAAATCAATCGATAACTTTCATGAATTTTCACAATGCTAGATTCTTTATGTTAGTTTTACTTTGTTCCTGCAAGTTTTTTTCTTGGAAAAGTGTTAGAAGCAAGATATGAACGTCCAAAGTTTGAAAAAGGTGAAGTTTGTGCGAGTACTGCGAGACTCTGGTAGGACATACTAAAACAGAACCGACATATTTGAATTCCACCTACTGAAATCTACTTGTGTACAAAATTTCAACCAAACCGGTCTACAGACAGCCTAGCGCCCTTTTCGGTCGTTTCTCCCATGAAACGTCTCATATCTCATAGTTTTAGACAGATTCAGAAGTTCTTTGATGTTTTATTGGCGATTTTTCAGGCCATCACCAAGCCCTTCTTCTTCAGAAACCTTGCTCATGGACGTATAGCCATCAGCATATTTCTGTCAACCTGCATTTCTGGGTTTTTTAGTCCGTCTGCTCTCGTTTTTTTGCCAGCATTCTACGAACCTCGTGCCCGGATGTTATTCAGTGTCGTGTCTAATGAATCAATGTACTTTGCGTTATATAAGTGCTTTCAAAGGGGTGAGTTTTCTCTCTCTCTCTCTCTCTCTCTCTCTCTCTCTCTCTCTCTCTCTTTCTCTATCAATCTTTCTTTCTCTCTCCTTCTCGATTCTCCTAATAAATGAAAAACTTGACTAATCATCAAGTTCAGTATAACAAAGATCTTTTTCAGATTATAGCCGTCGTCAATATATCTGTCGCATGTCTGCTTTTGCTTCTTTTAGCTTATAATTTGGTGAAGATGGAGACGAAAATAACAAAGAGCGTCAGACGAGTTAGTATCAAAAATGTTTTTGTGATATCAGAACAAGGAAGAATGAGGAAAGAGAGAGAGAGAGAGAGAGAGAGAGAGAGAGAGAGAGAGAGAGAGAGAGAGAGAGAGAGAGCGAGCGAAAGAGAGAGAGAGAGAGAGCGAAAGAGAGAGAGAGAGAGCGAAAGAGAGAGGAAAGAGAGAGAGAGAGAGAGAGAGAGAGAGAGAGAGAGAGAGAGAGAGAGAGAGAGAGAGAGGGAGAGAGAGAGGGAGAGAAAGAGAGAGAGAGAATGTATTCCTTTTTCTCACCCGGTGGTCCCAGATAAACACCACTTCTGCCTTCATTTTCAGATCAGCTTCCTTCATATTACTGATGCTTTCTGCTATGCAGCATTTATTGTTTTTCCTGCTGCTATTTTCTTTTTCTTGGCTGCGACCAACATAAAAGTTGTGAGTTCAGATGAAAACAACAGCAAAAACAGTGTCTTTTTGCAAGACAATAAGCCTTCC
>OZ022250.1:1191514-1209978 GCA_963978915.1 Caenorhabditis parvicauda | reverse complement strand
TATGTGCATGTCAGACATAAAAAGTGTCCCACAAAAAGTGTAATTTTACTTTCTTTTTACAAGTTTTTTGATCATCCATCGAGACTTTTTTCTAACATTCAATCACAAGATAACTTGCAGTGCCGTTGCTATTTCTATGCGACACGTTGTATCTTATCAACAAGAAATATTTCTTCCTCAAAACTTGCGTTTCAAGGTTGTTAACGAAATTCTTTTCTTTTTTCGAAAACAAATTTACTCTTAGTTTCCTGCGCTGCACGGTGTAACACTTTCGGCCATTCCAAAAGTGGGCGTAACAGGGGCGGGGACAACCAAGGATGGTCGGTCAAAAATCGCTTGGTTGCAAAATTTTCAAATCGAGGTAAAAATACCAAAAGATGGCTGCAAAGCGGTCATCCGGAGCGAAAATTTAAATCTATTGATTGGGATCGAATGATTGGCGCCTTTTTTGAAACTCCACCTCCACTCGATTTTTTTGATCTTGGCACTCCGTGCGCTGTAAATGAATTGAACTTAAATTTGAAAAATGAAGTTATTATTTTAAGCGGCTCGACTGGTCGGAGGGGTCAAAAAGCCAGTATGGACAGCTACTCCAGGAACCATAAGTTGGAATGCTTCTCGAGACGAAGAAGCTAAAGAAGCCTTCAAAAAGGTTTTTTTTCCTATGCGATGTGAGTGCAGTTCCCAACGAGCTTTGAAAGTAGACGGATCCTTCCAGATGATGGGCCTGCAAGAAGCATCTCGGCCGCAGTACGTGAACTTCAGCAAGCAGGTTATAGCAAAAATGCCCCAGGCTCCGTTTTATTGTACTGATTGTACAAACGTCACTTACTCTGCGGTAAGTTCAAGGGTTTTAAAGATATTCAGGCTTTCTTTGATTGGGTTGAAATTTAGTAAATAATTTTTTGACGGAAGTCGGTAGTAGAATTTGTTAAACGGAAGTCGGAAGTCGGAAGTGAAAAAAGGGCGGAAGTCGGAAGTCGGATTCCTTGCAACTCTGTCTCTCAGTTTTGACGCTGTCCTCACCTCGTTGCAAAAACAGAGAGATGTGTGTAGCAGAGTTGCACGGAAGTAAAATTTTTCAAAACGGAAGTCGGAAGTCGGAAGTCGGGAGTGAATTTTTTAAACGGAAGTCGGAAGTCGGAAGACGGAAGTGAAATTTTTTTCACGGAAGTCGGAAGTCGGAAGTAAAAAAAGGGCGGAAGTCGGAAGTCGGATTCCTTGCAACTCTGCCTCTCAGTTTTGACGCTGTCCTCACCTCGTTGCAAAAACAGAGAGATGTGTGTAGCAGAGTTGCACGGAAGTAAAATTTTTCAAAACGGAAGTCGGAAGTCGGAAGTCGGGAGTGAATTTTTTAAACGGAAGTCGGAAGTCGGAAGACGGAAGTGAAATTTTTTTCACGGAAGTCGGAAGTCGGAAGTGAAATTTTTTTCACGGAAGTCGGAAGTCGGAAGTGAAAAAAGGGCGGAAGTCGGAAGTCGGATTCCTTGCAACTCTGCCTCTCATTTTTGACGCTGTCCTCACCTCGATGCATAAACAGGGAGATGTGTGTAGCAGAGTTGCACGGAAGTAAAATTTTTCAAAACGGAAGTCGGAAGTCGGAAGTCGGGAGTGAATTTTTTAAACGGAAGTCGGAAGTCGGAAGACGGAAGTGAAATTTTTTTCACGGAAGTCGGAAGTCGGAAGTGAAATTTTTTTCACGGAAGTCGGAAGTCGGAAGTGAAAAAAGGGCGGAAGTCGGAAGTCGGATTCCTTGCAACTCTGCCTCTCATTTTTGACGCTGTCCTCACCTCGATGCATAAACAGGGAGATGTGTGTAGCAGAGTTGCACGGAAGTAAAATTTTTCAAAACGGAAGTCGGAAGTCGGAAGTCGGGAGTGAATTTTTTAAACGGAAGTCGGAAGTCGGAAGTGAAATTTTTTTCACGGAAGTCGGAAGTCGGAAGTGAAAAAAGGGCGGAAGTCGGAAGTAGAATTTTTTCAACGGTAGTCGGGAGTGCAAAAAAGTTGAAAAACCCAGAGATATTGTATATTCGCGCATTCTCAACAGGTGATAGGTCAATTCCATACTGAATAGAAACGATTTCACGGTTTTTTCGTCATTTTTCACGAAAAAAATTTTTTGACGGAAGTCGGAAGTAGAATTTGTTAAACGGAAGTCGGAAGTCGGAAGTGAAATTTTTTTCACGGAAGTCGGAAGTCGGAAGTGAAAAAAGGGCGGAAGTCGGAAGTCGGAAGTAGAATTTTTTCAACGGTAGTCGGGAGTGCAAAAAAGTTGAAAAACCCAGAGATATTGTATATTCGCGCATTCTCAACAGGTGATAGGTCAATTCCATACTGAATAGAAACGATTTCACGGTTTTTTCGTCATTTTTCACGAAAAAAATTTTTTGACGGAAGTCGGAAGTAGAATTTGTTAAACGGAAGTCGGAAGTCGGAAGTGAAATTTTTTCACGGAAGTCGGAAGTCGGAAGTGAAAAAAGGGCGGAAGTCGGAAGTCGGAAGTAGAATTTTTTCAACGGTAGTCGGGAGTGCAAAAAAGTTGAAAAACCCAGAGATATTGTATATTCGCGCATTCTCAACAGGTGATAGGTCAATTCCATACTGAATACAAACGATTTCACGGTTTTTTCGTCATTTTTCACGAAAAAAATTTTTTGACGGAAGTCGGAAGTAGAATTTGTTAAACGGAAGTCGGAAGTCGGAAGTGAAATTTTTTCACGGAAGTCGGAAGTCGAAAGTGAAAAAAGGGCGGAAGTCGGAAGGCGGAAGACGGAAGTCGGAATTCTGTGCAACTCTGGTGTGTAGCTCCAAGACACAAATTCCATCTCCCAGATGATTTTTGCTATTTCTTTCTCATCTAAATGTTTTTTTCGAAAACCCACCTAACATAAAACTAAAAACTGAATCGAAGGAGAGCCCGCGTACACGAGAAAACTCAACAAGAGAAAATCCGCAATGAAAATCTTGAAAAACGAATATTTCATAGTTTTCCAGTTTTTCAAGATGGCGCGTATGGCTTGAACGTAGGGAAGTATGCTCGGGACGATATAGACAAGATGAATGTAGTAAACGAGAACCATGTTGAGTAGTTGAATCAACTAGGCATGGGCATATTGCTGCAGTCGATTGGCAATGCAATTGACTTGGATTTTAATTTTTAGGTCTTCTTGACGTTAAATATGATATTATACAAACTGCATTGCCAATCGACTGCCAATAATTGGCAATATGCCCATGCCTAGAATCAACTATGACAAGCTTTGAAACAGTTTGAAACAAGGAAAATTGATTTCAGAGTTCTGCTTACTCCGGGCAGCTCTACAACGCTGCTTATGTATACGCCAAGTCTCTTAACAAGACCCTTAGTAAGCTTGCATCCGACACGTTCCGTTTAGGCAGGGAAATCATTGCAAATTCACAGATGTTGTTCGAAGGTGAGTTGTGATGATTTTATTTATTTAAATCCTTATGAATTTTATGAATTTATATTGGAAAATTTGAAGTTCTTTCGAACGAGAGATGCTAGCAGATTAATAGTAGTGGCATGTAGGAAAAACTGTGATAATCAAAAATTCAACCTAACTTAAGGAGCCAGTGGCACTACTTATACCATCAACGCTAATGGATCCAGGACTCCTGTAGTCTACTTCTTGACGTTGAATGAAACTTTCGAACCAACTCGAAGAGCTTCTATTGTTATAAATAAACCTTATTATGTGAGTCTCTCTCTATCTCTCTCTCTCTCTCTCTCTCTCTCTCTCTCTCTCTCTCTCTCTCTCTCTCTCTCTTTCTCTCTCTCTTTCTCTCTCTCTCTCTCTCTCTCTCTCTCTCTCTCTCTCTCTCTCACTCACTCATATATATATACGACTGCAGCATGTTGAAGGACGACTCCAGCATGTTGAAGACGTGGTCCATCAGATTCTCGTTTTTAGAATTGCTCAGACCTTTCAATAGAATTTTGACTTGTTTTATGGACGATCGCTCGGATGGTCGTTCAGCCCAGCATTCTCGTATGAGATGGAGCTGAAATAACATCCTCCTCTCTCTTTCTTTTCTCTCTCTCTCTCTCTCCTCTCTCTTTCTCTCTCTCTCTTTCTCTCTCTCTCTCTCTCTCTCTCTCTCTCTCTCTCTCTCTCTCTCTCTCTCTCTCTCTCTCTCTCTCTCTCCCTTTCTCTCACTCTCTCATCGAACTAATTTTGCAGAACATGAGCAAAGCTTACACCGACGAGTCCAGAATTTGGTGGGCCTGGGGTGGGTCCAGACCTCGTTCCACACCAATATGCGGTTTCACTGGCACCGAGGTTCAAAAATCGATATTCTGAAATAGAAAACATTTCAGTGCCCTGTCAATTCATTCAGAGACAATTTGGGATGGATACTATCTGGAGGAATTTTAGTTATCCTGATTGTAGTCGGTGCTTTCGCATGTGTTGTCTATTCTGTTTAGTGAGTTTAATCAGTTTCGAACAATGCCTGTCGTACTTTGATAATCCAAAAATCTTCATAAAACTTGTTCAGACTATCCTGAAAAAGCTATTCTGTAAGCCAAACTATCCTAAAAATGCCATTCTGTAAGCCAAACTATCCTAAAAATGCCATTCTGTAAGCCAGACTATCCTGAAAAAGCTATTCTGTAAGCCAAACTATCCTAAAAATGCCATTCTGTAAGCCAAACTATCCTAAAAATGCCATTCTGTAAGCCAAACTATCCTGAAAATGCCATTCTGTAAGCCAAACTATCCTGAAAATGCCATTCTGTAAGCCAAACTATCCTGAAAATGTCATTCTGTAAGCCAAACTATCCTGAAAATGCCATTCTGTAAGCCAAACTATCCTGAAAATGCCATTCTGTAAGCCAAACTATCCTGAAAATGCCATTCTGTAAGCCAAACTATCCTGAAAAAGCCATTCTGTAAGCCAAACTATCCTGAAAATGTCATTCTGTAAGCCAAACTATCCTGAAAATGCCATTCTGGAAGCCAAACTATCCTGAAAATGCCATTCTGTAAGCCAAACTATCCTGAAAATGCCATTCTGTAAGCCAAACTATCCTGAAAACGCCATTCTGTAAGCCAAACTATCCTGAAAATGCCATTCTGTAAGCCAAACTATCCTGAAAATGTCATTCTGTAAGCCAAACTATCCTGAAAATGCCATTCTGTAAGCCAAACTATCCTGAAAATGCCATTCTGTAAGCCAAATGAAGCCAAAAAGTGCTACAATAATAAATAACCCAAAAAGATTAAAAGAACATTTTCTATCTGTAAAAAAGATTCAAAGAAAAATTGTTCTAATTCACTTTCGAAAAAGTTCTGATAAGCTGTTTTATTATTTCCTTATTTCACAAAATTGTAATAATTCATGTCGATCAACTTCTAACTTTCAACTGATCATAGAATCTGTGTCACCAATCAAGAATAGCAAAGAACATGTTTTTAGCATCACCAAGCAAGAAAAACTTACAAGAGATCTCCTATGGCAAATTCCTTTTCACACCTTGCAGAATGTTCCGAAAAAGGTGAAAAATCAGTTTTTACATGGAAAAATTCATTTCAGAGTAAGAACAACGCTAGCCAGAGGTCTTTCGCCAGCGGACCCAGTACTTCGACAAGAATCACTGCGGAAACGGTTCAGGAAGATGAGAAACTGGCGTTTTTCATTAGGGAGGTAGGACTTTTCGTCTTGGATGGGTATTTCGGTTGTTTTTTATTGGACACTATGAAATTTCTTAAATTTTCGAAAAAAAAGATGTTGGGGGAAATAATAATTATGAGAGCTGTAGACGATAGAGAGAGAGGAGGAGCTAATCTCTGTAGTCATCCAGAACTGTTGTTGACCGTTAGATACCGTTGATGGAATTTCCAGTAGAATTTCTAAATTTTCGGAAATGAGTTGGAGGAGATGGCCAGAACGGCCACAATCAAAGGAGAATGTCAGAGAATAATTTTGAGTTAGGTAGAGTTTTAACGATTCTCTTGACATCCCCCAGTCTCAACTCATTAGGAAATAAATGACAGACACGATTCCATATGGGCACCGCGGTTGACAAAAAAGTACTGGTGATATTAGAGTTGAGAGAAATGCACAAGGGTCTGCGTTGGGATCTACCTAACCTTAAAAAGCTGCCTAACATGGGAAGTATATGAAAGCCCGGAGAATCTATGAGGTCTGAGTCGTCTCATAGGTTTTCAAGTATGGTGAAGACGATGGAACTGCTCTCAGAAGTTGCTTCACCGACCTCGTTTAGAAGTTATGACCAAAAATAGAATTCACACGCAATTTTCAAAAAAGTGGGATCTGTAATGTTGAAGAATTCTGTCGTGAAAAGGAGCGAATGAGTAAACATGGAGTTGACGCAAAAATTTGTCTTTCGTGGTAGTGTGGTCGAAGCTCACGCCTTTCATTTTTCACGGCAAAGTTCGATTCTCACTTGATGCACGTTTTTGCCCGAGAAATACTACAACGATTCATCACTTGTGATCAAGGCTCATATTATGAACACTTGTGTAACTCTTTCCGATTTCTGACCCAAAAATTTTTGTCTCAGAATCGACTGAAAACGTAGGAATTGATAGATTCAATCATTCTGAATCGTTTGGAATAGGTCTCGCCTCTGGAAATCTGCTAGGAGTCGAGTTACAGAAGGTGAAAGTTGGACGATTTTTAACGTCCACTTCAGATGCATGTAACTTCGGAATCGAGCCTCAGAATCCAGACAGACTAAGTTTTCCGTGCATCTCGAACCTTCAAAATTCAATGAAATGCAGAATCTCAACAGTTTTTCTTACCCAACATCACAGATTCCCCTTTTTTGAAAATAGCATATGAATTATATTTTTGGTCATAACTCCTGAACGAGGTCGGTGAAGCAACATCTGAGAGCAGTTCCATCGTCTTCACCATATTTGAAAACCTAAGAAACCACTCAGACCTTATAGATTCTCCGGGCTTTCATATACTTCCCATGTAAGTTCGGTATTTAAGCAGCTTCTGATTTGACGAGTCTTTTCATTGTGAAAAATCTTTATCAGGGCGATTTGGTCACGGCTAAAAAGCACACATCAAAATATATCATGGACGAGGCTTTCCGGAAAAAGATGAGAAAGGTGAGCACCCGATAGAAAAACAATAAATCAATAAAATTCCAGCTCCACGCGATAGACAATGATAATCTGAACAAGTTCCTCGGGGTATGCCTCGACGGTCCGCAGGTATTTTCCGTGTGGAGGTTCTGCTCAAGAGGAAGTATTGCTGATGTTATACAGAAGGTTCGAGAAGAAAAATCGATAATTATCGATTTTATTCAGGGCTCGGTTCAAATGGACAATTTCTTTGTGATCGCGTTGATTAAGGATATTGTTGATGTGAGTTTTGAAGCTGAATATCTGATTTGCACATTTTGTCACTAGTTCGAAAATCGCTTAAAAACGCAGAAAACAATGAATAAATGGAAAATCATCAAAAGACGACTGCAAAGCGATCATCCGAAGCGAAAAATTGAATGGATAAAACGAGGTCGACACTTCTACTGAGAACCTTAGTGTCTTCTAGGTGTTGAATACTTTGAAAATGATAAAACCAAGCAGTTTCTGAAGATACTTCACCTAATCCCAACCCTTTAGGGACTTCACTTCATTCACGAATCTTTTTTACAATACCATGGTTATCTCACATCTGCCTGTTGCTTTGTTGATGATCGTTGGCAGGTCAAGATATCGTTCTATGGGCTAGAAGATATCTCCTATCAAGACAAGGAAGATAAAAAAGGTTTGGGAAGTGACAGATGGAAAGAGAGAGAAAGAGAGAGAGAGAGAGAGAGAGAGAGAGAGAGAGAGAGAGAGAGAGAGAGAGAGAGAGAGAGAAGAGAGAGAGAGAGAGAGAGAGAGAGAGAGAGAGAGAGAGAGAGGGAGAGAGAGAGAGAGAGAGAGAGAGAGAGAGAGAGAGAGAGAGAGAGAGAGAGAGAGAGAGAGATCAACCTTCACTTCAGATCTTCTATGGAGATCACCTGAACTGCTCAGAAGTTCCTTTTACGAGCCCACGCAAGAAGGTTAACTCAACTCAGTCCTAACTGAAAAACCGTTCAGGCGATATCTATTCACTCGCCATCATTTGTTCCGAGCTAGTAACGAAGACGTCAGCTTTCGATATGGAGAACAGAGGGGAGAAAGTTGAAGGTCTGGTATTCTCTGAGTTCTTGGGAAAGATACGATTCAGAAGTGCTATATCTGATCAAGAAAGGCGGCTATCAACCGATGCGACCGGAGCTACGCGTACACGAGAGTTTTGAAGTTAATCCGTCACTGGTGGGTTGATGGAGAGAGAGAGAGAGAGAGAGAGAGAGAGAGAGAGAGAGAGAGAGGGGATGTTATTTCAGCTCCATCTCATACGAGAATGCTGGGCTGAACGACCATCCGAGCGACCTTCAATCAAACAAGTCAAAATGCTAATGAAAGGCCTGAGCAACTCTAAAAACGAGAATCTGATGGACCACGTCTTCAACATGCTGGAGTCGTATGCTCAGAACCTTGAAGAAGAGATCAACGAGAGAACGAAAGAGTTGGTGGAAGAGAAGAAAAAGTCGGATGTCCTGTTGTACCGTATGCTACCAAAACAGGTCGCGGAGAAGTTGAAATTGGGACAGTCTGTCGAGCCGGAGACGTTCGATAATGTTACCATCTTCTTTTCGGATGTCGTTTCTTTCACAACCCTGGCTAGCAAGTGCACACCTCTGCAGGTTGTTAATCTGCTCAATGGCATTTATACTATAGCAGACGGGATTATAGAACGATCGGATGTTTATAAGGTAGATCCTCAATCAATACACGGCACGCGCACTTTTGAAATGGTCAAAAGTAAAAAAAACTGTGGTAGGTGAGAGTAGGGGTCAAAAAGTTAGAATTCGAACTTGTTTTTCGTTCTCATCTTCCTGTCGCAGATCACTTGAATTCCGGTTTTCTCCGTCGTCATTTTGTCGTCTGAAAGAATTTTTGAAAGATTCTATGAATTCTTGTTAGTTTCTCAACGATTATCAGATTCATACTGATAGAAGCTCTCGAAATTGACCACAGAAAAATGTTTTTTACTGTCTTTTGATCTATAATTAACATTTTACCTTAAAAAAACAAACCGAGAAGAAGATACACACCGATCTATAGATGATCGTTATCGATTAAACGCGTTGCATGCATATTATATTGACTTTCGGCCACTTCCAAAGTGGAATATGGATGGAGTAAAATAACCAATAGACGGCTGCAAAGCGGCCGCAAAGCGGGAGCGGAAAATTGAATGTGTTGATTGGGGTCGACTGTTTCGCGCCTTTTTTGAAACTCCGCCCCCAATCGATTTTTTTGAGCTTGGTACACCGTGCGGACACTCACCGGACCGTTTTGCGCCCTTTGTTCACCCGAGGAAAAATTTGGAGTTATGGGTACAGCAGACATGAAACTAGTTAAGATGTCTACTCTTTCTCGAAAAGGAACTATTCTTGAAGAAAACGGAGAAATAATGAGATTTCAAGAAAAAAAAACAAAATAGATATAAACTTGTAGCAAAAGTTCTTCTAAAAATTGTCTTTTCTATCGGTTGTTCATCCAATGATCTCGTAGACTTCTCCACACTTTATCACTTTTGACCATTCCAAAAGTCCGCGCAAGAAAAAATCTTGGAGATCTCTTCTGTACCTACGTTTGTAACAAAGCGCAGAGTCCAAGAAAATTGCAAGTTTTTCATTGAATTGTGTAGAAAAGACATACTTCCAGGTAGAAACAATCGGAGACGGATACCTCTGCGTCTCTGGCCTACCACATCGGAACGGCAACGAACATGTCAGACACATCGCCAACTTGGCACTGGAACTTCTACACGAAATCAAGAGCTTCAGGATTGAACATTTACCCAGTGAAAGGATCAACATAAGGGTTGGAATTCATTCAGGTAAAGGGTTGGAATTCATTCAAGTTAAAAAAAATCAATAAACCAGTATTGGAACTTAGAAAAATTAAATTTTAAAATCGACTCCAATGTTTTCCAAGTATTTGAGACCATGTAGAACTATTGGAATGTTTGAGGATACTCTGCAAGAATCACTAGATATCTCTAGAAGCATGGCCGTTTTCAAACGCGCTCTAATCTCAATTTTGCAGAATGAGTACGGTAACTCTCACAACGAACAGTTAGATCTTTGTGGATTTAATTTATTATTTTTACTTACAGTTCATTGAAATTAAAGGCGCATCACTTAATCGTTCCTGTGTTTCAAGGCGAAACTGCTACAGTACTAAGTAACCGATTTACGGAGGCCAGACTTTTTTACAGGTAGAGGAAGCTATGTGTACTACAGATCTTAGTGACTTCAATAAAAACAGTAAAATCAATAATTCAGGATCAGTCGTAGCGGGAGTTGTAGGTCTCACCATGCCCAGATACTGTCTCTTCGGTGACGCTGTGAACACTGCGAGCAGAATGGAAAGCAATAGCAAGCGTAAGTCTCGGTCAATCTCGATTTATTGATTTTTCCAGCCGGGAAAATTCACTTGTCTGGTGATGCCAACAAGCTACTGACAGAGGTGATAGGCGGATATAAAACTGAGGCCCGTGGTGAAGTTATCATCAAGGTTGGTTTCGTGAAATTACCCCAGCAATTATTCCTCGCTACTAATTTTTTCTCCAACGCTAAAAAATAAAGAACAAGTTAAAGCGACAATTCTGACGTGAGGATCCTCATTTCTCTCTCTTCCTACCGTACTACGGTAGACGTGAACATTAGAAATGAAAATGTTCCACAAAAAGTGGGCGGAG
Organism: Caenorhabditis parvicauda; assembly: GCA_963978915.1. Taxonomy (NCBI): domain Eukaryota; kingdom Metazoa; phylum Nematoda; class Chromadorea; order Rhabditida; family Rhabditidae; genus Caenorhabditis; species Caenorhabditis parvicauda. Next base: position 1,199,176 of record OZ022250.1, on the reverse strand, counting down.
CAAAAGGATTACTGTAGTTTCTTGGATACCGTACTTACGGAAATGCCTCACGAAAAGTGGGCAGAGAAAAGGGGCGATCCCTTGTTCTATTATTGATATTAAATCAAATTAATTTTGTAGTTAAAATTTAAGACTTTTTTCAAATTATTCAAAACACAAACGGGTACTCTTCGCTACGCTCGAAGCCCCTTTTCTTTTTTCATTATTCTCATAGTTTGTCCTTCGTATCATTCTGGATCGGTTCACAAAACACAAGAACTTTTCAGGGAAAAGGAGTCATGGAGACTTACTGGCTCTCCGGAAGGACCAACTCTGTCTTTGAAAGATCGAAGACGGTCGAGATGGATGAAAAGATGAGCATATCGGCGAAGTCTATAGAATCCACAGAAACACCAAGAGGGTTGTATCAAGAGTTTCGGAAAGGAAATTGATGTGGTTTATATGTGTTATGGATGAATCTCATAGATTTACACAAGAAACTCTCTCTCTCTCTCTCTCTTTATCTTTTTCTTTCTTATTTTCTGTTCTCTCTCCTACAAGCTGCCATTCGATCGAAAAATTTATTCAGAAGAAGTATAGTGCCAAAGAGACTGCTACTATATGAATGAAGTCCCAGTATTTTGATTCACTTTCGACAAGAACAAAAACGTCATCTTCATCTTCCTGAAACGTTTTTCAATTAAATAATTCAATTGACATACATAGTCGTCCGTCGGGTTAGAAGGGGTACTGTTTTCTGAACCGCCTGATGGTGGGGCAGCGGGGGCTACAGTAGTTGTCGTAGTCGTGGTGGCTACCGTTGTTGTAGTAGTCGTCGGAACTACCGTAGTTGTAGTAGTCGTCGGAACTACCGTAGTTGTAGTAGTCGTCGGAACTACCGTAGTTGTCGTAGTCGTGGGGGCTACCGTAGTTGTCGTAGTCGTGGGGGCTACCGTAGTTGAAGTAGTCGTCGGAACTACCCTAGTTGTAGTAGTCGTGGGGGCTACCGTAGTTGTAGTAGTCGTGGGAACTACCGTAGTTGAAGTAGTCGTCGGAACTACCGTAGTTGAAGTAGTCGTCGGAACTACCCTAGTTGTAGTAGTCGTGGGGGCTACCGTAGTTGTAGTAGTCGTCGGAACTACCGTAGTTGAAGTAGTCGTCGGAACTACCGTAGTTGTAGTAGTCGTCGGAACTACCGTAGTTGTAGTTGTCGTGGGTGGTGTTGTAGTCGTAGTTGTTGTGGCGGCTACCGTAGTCGTAGTTTTCGTAGGTACAACAGTAGTTGTTGTGGCGGCTACCGTAGTCGTAGTTTTCGTAGGTGCAACAGTGGTTGTCGTGGCGGCTACCGTAGTCGTAGTTTTCGTAGGTACAACAGTAGTTGTTGTGGCGGCTACCGTAGTAGATTGAGGATGTGGATCAATTGGTGGAACAAAATTCTCTGGACACTTCAAATTGCGTTGACAGTCATCCACAGTACATACTTCACCGTAACTGAAAATCGAATGAATTGGATGATCGATCTGTTCACTCACGCGTAACCTCTCTTATTATTTGATTGCGTGAACCACGTATTGTAAAAAAATTGAGTCGGCTGTCCTTTAAGAGAAGTTTTGAAAACTACTTTAGAAGTTGTGTAGGGTGGGTCATTGTAGTAGCAAATTAGCTGTAACGACATATCATGAAGAAGAAGAAGAAGAGAGAGAGAAAGAGAGAGAGAGAGAGAGAGAGAGAGAGAGAGAGAGAGAGAGAGAGAGAGAGAGGAAGAGAGAGGAAGAGAAAGAGCGAGAGAGAGAGAAAGAGAAAGAGTGAGAGAGAGAGAGAGAGAGAGAGAGAGAGAGAGAGAGAGAGAGAGAGAGAGAGAGAGAGAGATAACTTCATTAAAAACAAACCATGCAATAATCAACTTGTTTTCCCGTCCCAAAAACTGGCCAATCTGCACATTTCAAGGAAGAGACAGCGGAAACGAGAATGAAAAGTCCGATGAAAACCACATGAAGTAGATTCGAACTCATTTCATATGCGAAATTGAAATGATGAACACCTATCGTGAACTGACCTCATGTTTGAAAGGTCTATAGCGAGGGGTCACGTTGAGATAAAAGTTGAGATAGGTTTACCAAAACAGCTGTGATGTTGAGAATTGCCAATCGTTCTTCGTTGAACGTTCGCAGGCCATATCGTGACAAGGTCGAAGGGAAAAAACTTCTGAACCAATGCGTCGTCCCGGCCTTGCTCTAAGCAACAGACACTTAGTAACTGCTTCAGTCTGAGATAGGAAGACTATAACACGATGAATAAGATATGTGAAGATGCGGACATTAACTCTGAAAATTTCGTCGTTCTATAGCGGATCGCGGAACGGAAGCTAGCGTGGGCAGGCCACGTTAAATACGACTTCCTTCATTGACGATGACAGCACAAAGTCGCTTTGGGTAGGCATCGATGGTTGCACGCAGGTAGTCTTTGGAAAAATCGTCCCATTACTTGCCCAGGGTCTACGTCAAGCCCTGGAAACTTCGATGAAGTTTAGTCTTGATTTTGTTCTACAAGACCCTCAAGATAAAACTGTCAACCGGATTCAGGTCTGGCAACGAAAGTGGCTTCGCAAGACTCCCTTGTTGGCAGACCTGGAAGTTTCTGATCCACGCCGTCACATGATCACTTTGGTGAATCAAGATATGTACATACGTATGTACATATAAGCCAGGTCTCGAATGACTATTCTGTATAGCCATTGTAGTGTACTTTGCTCTTCAAATAGTCACATGATAATATCGAAGGAAGCCTAGATTCTCAATAAAATATGATAAGTTGGCTTCTTTTGATTAGATCCCCTTATTTTCTTCGAGAATGAGACTTCTGATTCACACGATTCTAATTGTTGTAAGTTTTTTTTGTAATTTTCAAGAATTATATACAGTACCAGCCATTAGTAAACGACGGCAATCATTTATGGACTATTTTGAAACTTTTCGATGTTTCGAACTTCAACTCATCCGGAACATGTTACGCTTTCAACGACTTCAAAAACATTTAGAAATGATAATTTTCATGAAACACAAAAAGTACAAAATTTTTTAATACAAATTCAGAGCATAGTCAAAAGTCAGCGTCGGACTCTTAACATAGGCTTGATGTTTGCAAAGGTTTGTTGAGACTAATTCATCTCTCTTTCTCTGTCTCTCTCTCTCTCCGATTTTTCCCGCAACTGCTACAAAAAGCCATTCGAGTAAAAACAGTTTATTCAGAAAAAGTATAGTGCCAAAGGGATTGCTACTATATGACTGAAATTCCAGTGTGTTGATGCATCTTCAATAAGCTCGTCCTGAAACGTTTTTCGATGAAAATAATCCATTTGACATACATCGTCAACATCCGTTGGGTCACTGGTGGTTGAACCCCCTGTTGGTGGGGCAGCGGGGGCTACCGTAGTTGTCGTAGTTGTGGGGGCTACCGTAGTTGTAGTAGTCGTCGGAACTACCGTAGTTGTAGTAGTCGTCGGAACTACAGTAGTGCTAGTAGTCGTGGTGGCTACCGTAGTTGTAGTAGGGACAGTCTGAGTGGTGGTTTGTGCATCGACTGGGGGAACAAATTTGTCTGGACACTTCAGGTTGACCTGACAGTCGTCCACATTACATTTATCACCGTAACTGAAAATCGAATGAATTGGATGACCAATTTTTTTACTCACACGTAACCTCTCACACCGTTTTTTTGCGTGTACCATTTATTTAATACAGGATTGCTCCCGTCCTTCAATGCAATTTTGGCAATTCTTGTAGGAGTTTCATACGGTGGAGCATTGTAGTAGCAAAGAATCTGTAACGACTCATCATGACTTCGTCTTAGAAAATAGAGGAGAGAGAGAGAGAGAGAGAGAGAGAGAGAGAGAGAGAGAAAGAGAGAGAGAGAGAAAGAGAGAAAAAAAGAGAAAAGGAGAGAGAGAGAGAGAGAGAGAGAGAGAGAGAGAGAGAGAGAGAGAGAGAGAGAGAGAAAGAGAGAAAAAAAGAGAAAAGGAGAGAGAGAGAGAGAGAGAGAGAGAGAGAGACAGACAGACAGAGAGAGAGAGAGGGAGAGAGAGAGAGAGAGAGAGAGAGAGAGAGAGAGAGAGAGAAAGAGAGAGAGATAGAGAGAGAGAGATAATCTCATTAAAAACATACCATGCAATAATGAACCTCTTCTCCTTTCCCATGACCTTTCCACTTCCCACATTTCAAAGAAGAGACGTCGGAAACGAGAATGAAAAGTCCGACGAAAACCACATGAAGTAGATTCGAACTCATTTCATATGTTGAAACTGCTTGGAATGATGAACGTCTATTGTGAACTCACTCACGTTGAAAACAGTTCGTGGCGGGGGTCACGTTGAGAAAAACGTTTCCTTTTCTTTTCAATTAACATAACGCTATTCTGCCACAACAGTCAGTCGATTTAGGAGAATTTGAGATTTTCATCCAAAGAGTTCAAACTAACTGTTGTCATCGTTCTAAAATTCGTTGGTTTACTTATGAATTCCACAGTGTAACACTTCCGGCCATTCCAAAAATGGGCGTAACATAAGATAACCAAAGATGGTCGGTCAAAAATCGCTTAGTTGCAAAATTTTCGAATCGAGACCTTACCTACATTTTCGATAGTAATACTGGTTAGTCTCCTCGAAACATTTTACAATAACTTTTAGAACAACTTTCTTGTTCGATAAGGACTAAAATCGAGTAGGATACATGGAATAAATGGTTAAAAATACCAATAGACGGCTGCAAAGCGGTCATCCGGAGCGTAAAATTAAATCTATTGATTGGGGTCGAGTGATTCGCGCCTTTTTTGAAACTCCACCCCCACTCTATTTTTTTGATCTTGTTACACCGTGAATTCCGAACAAAAAATAATTTCCTACTTTTTGATATTCAATAGAAAGAAATTGTATGACTTCTGTAATTGTTTGGACTCTCGTTGGTTTACTTTTGAACCGTGAAAGAAGTTTCAAAACTCGAACAGTGCAAATGAGTTTCCCATGTTACCAAGGACTAATAATCATTGGAAAAATAACTGCTGCAAAAAAATGAATAGAAAATGTCGATTAGCCTCGTAAACCTACACAAAACAATCTCTAACCGCGAACTGTCTCTCTGTTCTCCCATTTTTTTGCAAAACCTGGTGAATATGTGTTATGAGTAGACTCTTAGGTTTTCATATATGGTGACTGCTGTACCAAGATATGGTTTTTGAAAACCAAGATCACACGGGCTGTAACTTTCTTGAAGTTTTTACTGTTTTGTTTGAAACAAATGAATCTACATTGTATGTATGAACGCACCGATTTCTAAGAGCCGTCTATTACCTTGTAAGTATTAAGAGAGATAGTTCCGCAAAGCAGCGCGCGGACGGATAACTCTGCAGAAATTAGTTACCTGGTTATAGATTTTTGACCGCGCTTACTTCATTTTTCGTTTTTTAACATAGCATCCATCTCATTTTGTAACTTTTCTCAGAGAAGAGATACAAGAACAAACTTACCTATTTCGGAATCAGCAAACAATTCTGATTAGAATGATGTAAAAAGTGATCATGATCTGCTTTCAGGACAATCCCGAGATTTTCAATCTTGTCGGATATCGTACGTCTGCTGGTGCTATCACTCTAGCCACAGAAGCCGTCAGGAATGCTCATCTACTGGATGGTATTGACTTTAAGTGGGTTCAACAGAATTCAGCTTCATTTTCCTGAAACAAACATAGCAATGGTTTCAGTTACACAGTAACCTTCGACGAGTGCGATGAAAGCACTGCTGCTGGACATGCTGTGGACCTTATCACGAATGGTAACATCGATGCGATTATTGGACCAACCTGTAATGATGGTATGTTTCATTTGTAAAATTCAGTATATTGATAGTATCATATTATTAATTGACAAATCCTCCGCCCACTTTGCCCCGCCCCCTTTTTCGTGAGGCAAATTTTTGGGTGGTCCTTTTTGGTTTTGGTAGTGGGGGGGGAAGGAAGGGGTTGTGCAAAAGCGCCCAGAGTGGAGATACGAACCCGCGACGAGCGCGTGAAAGTTGCCTGCTTTAACCAATCGGCCACCGCTGCACAAAATTTTGTGGCGACAGTTCGCGTGAGTAGTCATGTCTGTGGAGGTCGGAGTGTGTTATTGCATTGGTTCTAACAACACTAGCATTAGTTACGGTCGCATTCGGATTGGAGAGAGTGTGTGGGAAAAAAGGCCCCGAGCGTAGCGAGGCCAAGCGTGCTTGTATTGATTAAATATTGATTAACTGGTGACACTGCTTACCAAAAATAAGTGGATATATCCGCTCACAACCGCATTGCAAGATCCTCCTCATCTCATTATTTTGAATATTTTTGCTAATATTTCAACCCTTTTTCCTCGTTTTCTCATCTCTATATACATTACGGATTGTTTCCAAGGTTAGAGTTGTAATCTCTCCGTACGTCCGTGTAGTACTATCCAAGTACCAGGTAGTACTTTACCTATTTTGAATTTTTTTACGTCACGATTTGTGACTCTGGGCTTAAAACACATATACCGCTAGAAGCATGGCCGTTTTCAAACGCTCTCTAATCTCAATTTTGCAGAATGAGTACGGTAGCTACCCTATAGGATCGGGACTCTCACAACGAACAGTTAGATCTTTGTGGATTTAAATTATTATTCTTACCTTCATTACGTAAATCGTTCTTGTAGTTCAAGGCGAAACTGTTACGGTACTAAGTACCCGATTTACGGAGGCCAGACTTTTTTACAGGTAGAGAAAGCTATGTGAAGTAACTTGCGATTTTACTTCTAATTTTTGCAAGGAATGTTCGAAATTCTTGATTTTGAAGGCTCATTAGTGACAGTTAACATATTTTAAACACTCGATACGCATGTAAAACGTAGGAAAAATACTCATTCAAAATGAAAAGTAATACGGAACAATGAAAAGAGAATACCGATTAGCTCCCTGTTCTTCGTAAGAACCTACACAAAACATTCTATGATTTTTCGGGTGATCCATTTATGTGTCGATTTACGGGAAGTGGGGGGAGAGGGGGGTTGTGCAAAAGTGGCCGGGATGGGATTCGAACGCGCGTTAAGGGCGTCGAAACCCAACGCTTCAACCACTCGGTCACAGCTGCACGTTTTCTCCAGCACTATTCGCGTGACCACTGGGGGCCCTCGGAGGTTGTTGCATTAGTTCTAGCCAAACTTGCATTAGTGTTAGCCGAGTTAGGTTTGTTCGGGGAGTGCGGAAGCGGACAGCGAGGAGAGCGTGGGAGAGAGAGAGAGAGAGAAATAGCAAGGACCTTGCTTCTCAAAACCACTTTTTTCAATTAATAAGTCTGAATATGTGATTTCGTAATGAAAAAAGGGAAAGGGGGCTCTGAGCGTAGCGAGGACTACCAGCTTGTTGTGATAAAAGCCAAACTTCCAGCGGCAAAAGCAGTAGCTACTATCGCCTCAGTATACAACGTCCCTGTTTTTCTATGGGGACTGACTACATCCAGTGACTTCAAAAGCGTCACTAGGTATCCAACAACGGCGACGATGGCGACCGATGATTATAGGTTGGTTGAAAAAAAATTATATTCAATGACTTAAACAAATCTGTATGGAACAGAACTTCTGTTTTTATTTATTTTTTTATTAGTTTTTTTCAGTCTTGCTCTTGGACTCATT
>OZ022250.1:1172362-1182442 GCA_963978915.1 Caenorhabditis parvicauda | reverse complement strand
TTCCCTGCCAAAGTCAAACAAAGTCATACCATTTGTGTCCTCTGGGCGGAGTCTGATTCCCTGTGAAGTATCCTATAACGGGTGTCGGCAGGTGAGCAATAGCAGACAGATATTTAAGACAATCGGATGGAAGTTTTCTTCACTTGATCGTGCCACACCCCGAAATGGCCTTCCTCGCATCGCTGCAGTCGCTTGCTCCTCGTCGCCTACATCGCCGCTGACACTGTAAGTTCATTCTGAAGATACGTGAAGAGACCCTGATTATCACAGACAGCAGCCGACGACACAACTGCCGGTGATACCACCGCTTCTGGAGCTACCACCGCGGCTTCCGGTAGCAGCACCACTGAGCAACAGCGCACGACTGCCAGCACCACCTGTACTGACACGTACCCGTCTGCTACGTAAGTTTAAGTAGTTGAGGAGGTCAATGAACAGTTTTTTTAGCTGCGCGGCATGGAAGAACAACGGCTTCTGCACCAACTCGTTCTACACGACTGCTCAGAAGAAACAATGGTGTGGTACCCACCTGCGGACTCTGCTCCTCTTCATCGTCCTCCACCTGCACTGATAACGCTGCGTGAGTCGATTCCATCCATTCATCTGGAACACTCTATTACAGTTGCACTGCGTGGGGCTGCCAACGGATTCTGTACCAGCACCTTCTACAGTACTGCACAGAAGACCTCGTACTGCCCAAATGCCTGCAACCTCTGCTCATAAGTGTTCAAGCGACGATGACGAGTCCGATTCTTGTGACCGCAATAAATCTTTTCTTTTTCTCTGTTTGAAGTGTTTTCATTAAAATTGTATCTTGTCACAGTTTGAAAAGGTTTGAGGCATTCCAAAAGTGCTATCAATGTTGTCTAAAGCAGGAAGTCTTAACAGGTATTAAAATCACATTTTTGGTCAAGAATCAAGCCTCGGGAAGGCGTGGATTAGTAGCACGCAGGTAGTCTGGGAACGACGAATTCCATTTCTTGGGACTCTGTAAAAAATTATGACTTACTGGAAGGTGGAACAATGTTGCGATAGAGCATTAATAAAAGTGTGGGAACCTCGAGAAATTTGATTCATCAGATCAATATACATATGTAGTTGCAGTTTTTATAAGAAAAACTTATTTCTTCAACTTCTTCACATTCTTCTCATTTCTAATGTTAAGATTAGGAGAAACTTCACTCAACCTCTGACGACTCACAACGCTCTGGTGACTGCAGTTCCTCATTCGATCGACGCCAGGTCATAAATTCCTAATAATCCATTGTTTAGTATTATCGAACAAGCTATTTTCTTCAACAAATCAAATAAACAAATAAAACTCTATGAAACAATCCTAAAGCAATTGTTTCGGACAGTCAATAATGATGTGGAAATGGATTTTATGAAGGGTTTTTTTGAATCGTGATAACTTTGCGGATTTTAAACGGGATACATTGAGATTACTTCCCAACTGAAGATCTAGATTGATTTATGTTTTTGAGTTTAAAAAAAGGTTGAAAGGTTCTATGATTACTACATGTGCTCAAACATGCAGAAAACTGAAAAAAAGTGAGTACCGTATCCTGAGAAATGTTCTTTATGCAAATTTTTGTACTAGGGTGTTTTTTGAGGTACAATTACGATCCACTCATTGAAAAAATCTAAAAAACCATTTTGAAGGGTAGTCCTGGAAAAATTATTTTTCGATGATCCATAACATACCGCTGATAAAAATTTAAGTATGTTGGAATAAAAATGCTTTTCCAGAAAGTTATGAACGTCTAAACTCCAAAAAGTGCAAAGTTTGGGACAGTACTGCAAGACTCTGGCAGGACCAAATGAAACAAAACTAATATATTCGAATTCAGCGCTCTCAAATCTACTTGTTCACCAAATTTTAACTCAATCAGTCCATCAGGAGCCTAGCGCACTTTTTGGTTGAATCTCCCGTGAAACGTCTCATATACAACTTGACAGATTGCTGAATAGTATCGTTCTAAATACCCCGATGAAACTAATAACACCATTGTTCTATCATTACTAACACCAGAATTCAGTTCTTTCCTTTCTGGTGATCTGGCAAAATTCTTTTTATCTCTTTTCATTCATCGAATTTCAAAGATATCAGGTGATTGATAGTTTTACCAGAAAAAAATCTTAACTGACAGTTATTCCTCTAGCAGACCCCATCTCTGAACAAACCCTCGAATGGTTCGGTAGTTCTAAATACCGATCAGTTCGTTGCTTGTTGAGTCGTCGATGAGTGACGCAGTGTTGAACGTCGTTGATTCTGTTCTGTCGGGAAACTCTGAATATCAATAAGATTTTAATAATCTGTAGCGTCGATGTAAAAATAAATTGTTGAAAAAATTACATTGTTTTTGGATCAGAAACTTTTTTAGACAAAATTGAGACCACTTTTGGGATGCCTCAAACTTTTCAATTTGTGACAAGATATAATTTTAATGAAAAAACTTCAAACAGAGAAATAGAGAAGATTTATTGCGGTCACAAGAATCGGACTCGTCATCGTCGCTTGAACACTTATGAGCAGAGGTTGCAGGCATTTGGGCAGTACGAGGTCTTCTGTGCAGTACTGTAGAAGGTGCTGGTACAGAATCCGTTGGCAGCCCAGGCAGTGCAACTGTAATAGAGTGTTCCAGATGAATGGATGGAATCGACTTACGCAGCGTTGTCAGTGCAGGTGGAGGACGATGAAGAGGAGCACAGTCCGCAGGTGGTACCACACCATTGTTTCTTCTGAGCAGTCGTGTAGAACGAGTTGGTGCAGAAGCCGTTGTTCTTCCATGCCGCGCAGCTAAACGAGTGTTTATAGACCTCCTCAACTACTTTAACTTACGTTGCTGACGGGTACTTGTCAGTACAGGTGGTGCTGGCAGTCGTGGCGCTTGTTGCTCCAGTGGTGCTGCTACCGGAAGCCGCGGTGGTAGCTCCAGAAGCGGTGGTATCACCGGCAGTTGTGTCGTCGGCTGCTGTCTGTAATAATCAGGGTTCTTCACGTATCTTCAGGATGAACTTACAGTGTCAGCGGCGATGTAGGCGACGAGGAGGCAAGCGACTGCAGCGATGCGGAGGAAGGCCATTTCGGGGTGTGGCACGATCAAGTGAAGAACACTTCCATCCGATTGTCTTAAATATCTGTCTTCTATTGGCTCACCTGCGCGATCCGATTGACACTTTTTTTGGTAACATATGGAAACAAATTCGACAGAGCAAACACATTCTGTTCAAACTTCTGATTTTGTGTTGTGGTTAGTCGTAAAGATTCTGAAGGAACTTGGAATGTACAGCAAACCTTAATCTCCATAATTGGAAAGATGTTTAGAAGTAGGATGATGTACATAAAACCTCATGATGTCCCTATTTTACCGATTTGTTCAAAATATCTCGCTCGTACTCTAAATCTTGGAATCCGCACTTGAGTATGACATCGGTATCGATAGACTCTCCTCAGGATTCCAGAAACGCAATAAAACCAAAGAAAAATCCGTTTCTCTGCTCTGTCAACTTCATTAAAATTTCGTTACTTTATCATTGTAGACAACTAGATTCTGCGCACTAAAGTTTGAACATATCTTCTCTGAGCTGTCATGGATGGAACATGGAGGAATTTTTAAAGTATCAAAACAATAATAACTTTATTCATGTAGAAAAAAATAAAGTTTATAAGCTTCATGACGACCAGCAGTAGCCGCCATGAGCACAGATAATGGGCGTTAAAAAATTAATGAATAAAATTTCTCTCTGACATTCTTCTATATGTTTTTGTCATCGCTACGTTTGTGCAACTCGATTTTTTATGGTAATGCACCATTCGGTCTGATCTTACCCCATTACCTCTCTCTTTTTCGCGTGTCGCGATATGTCGTGGTAGATATGCACATTAGAAATGAAAGGCTTCAAAGATCATCTTCTATGAAAAAGGGGACGGAAGATTTGCCGATTGTCAAAATTAGTACAACTAGCTGTTAATTTAATGACATGTTGATTCTTTGATAATATCTTCCAAATAATTTATATTCTGAAATCTTCTCTAGTTCACATCTCCCAACCGCGACGCAAGCACGCGCCGGACGGCAACATCCCAAAAAACCAACAGTAAACATAAAATGCGCTTTTTAATTAAACAAAGCTAACCAAATTCAGTGGAATGTCCTTGATATTAGAAAAATTGCAGTAACATAAAACTACGGTGTCGGTAACTGTAACTCAAAGTTTCAAATTGATTCAACATCTTTACGCTGAGGCTATAACGGTTATCGTAGTTTGAAGTCGATCACCATATTTGGAACAATTAAACTTAAGATTTATTGTTCACAATTCGGAACGTCCTACATCAAATTCAGTCGCACAGGTTGCACGTTTTGGCACAATGCTTCCTTCTTTGTTCATCAGTGTAGACGGGGTTCTTACAGTATCCATTGGCAGCCCACGCAGCACAGCTGGAAATTTGTATTTATTTATTACATTTCTCTCTCTGTCTCTCTGTCTCTCTCTCTCTCTCTCTCTCTCTCTCTCTCTCTCTTTCTCTCTCTCTCTCTCTCTCTCTCTCTCTCTCTCTCTCTCTCTCTCTCTCTCCCTCTCTCTCCCTCTCTCCCTCTCCATCTCCCTCTCCCTCTCTCTCTCTCTTTCTCTCTCTCTCTCTCTCTCTCTCTCTCTCTCTCTCTCTCTCTCTCTCCTTCTCTCTCTCTCTCCTCGCTCTTGACTCACGTTGTTGTCTTCTCGATATCAGCACAAATGTAATTGCAGAGGTGGCAGCTCTTTGCACAGTGCTTTGCCTTCGTGACAGTTGAGTAGAACGGGTTTGTACAGAATCCATTTTTAACCAAGGTGACACATCTGGAATAAGTGAGGGAATTGATGACAGAGGTGACAGTGAGAAGTTATGTGGTCGAGTGATTTACAGGGTCCCAATTTTATGGGTTGTAAATGAACGGAATCGGACCAAAAAGAAAATTTTGACGTATTGATACTAACTTGCAAGAGTCTGAATAAAATTCGTAAACTAACCCCTTGTTTGCATCAACACAAGATGATTTGGTAGTGGCTCTCTTGGTAGTAGTTCTCCTTGTAGTCGTTGGAGCTACAGTAGTTGTAGTAGTCGTTGGAGCTACAGTAGTTGTAGTAGTCGTCGGTGCTACAGTAGTTGTAGTAGTCGTTGGAGCCACAGTAGTTGTAGTAGTCGTTGGTGCTACAGTAGTTGTAGTAGTCGTTGGAGCTACAGTAGTTGTAGTAGTCGTTGGAGCTACAGTAGTTGTAGTGGTCGTCGGTGCTACAGAAGTTTTAGTAGTCGTTGGAGCAACAGTAGTTGTAGTAGCTTGTGGATCGACTGGAGGAACAAAATTGTCCGGACACTTCAGGTTGACCTGACAGTCATCCACAGTACATACTTCACCGTAACTGAAATTCGAATGAATCAATTGATCAATCTTTCAACTCACATGTAACCTCTCAAACCATTAATTTGCGTGTACCATGCATTGTACAAAAATTGAGTCGGTTCTCCTTTGAGGGCAAGTTTGAAAGTTTCCGTAGAACTTGTGTAGGGTGGGACTTTGTAGTAGCAAACAATCTGTAACGAAATATCCTAATCTAGCAGATATTCCTGGCTACGCTGGTCCGAGAGAGAAAAAAGAGAGAGGGGGGACACAAAAAAAGAGAGAGAGAGAGAGAGAGAGAGAGAGAGAGAGAGAACGCGAAAAAGAGAGAGAGATCATCCTTTTGAAAACATACCATGCAATAATCAACATGTTTTCCGTTCCCATATTCTTGGAAATTTCCACATTTCAAAGTGGGAGCTACAGTAGTTGTAGTAGTCGTTGGAGCTACAGTAGTTGTAGTGGTCTCTGGAGCTACAGTAGTTGTGGTAGTCGTTGGAGCTACAGTAGTTGTGGTAGTCGTTGGAGCTACCATAGTTGTAGTTGTCGTTGGAGCTACAGTAGTTGTATCAGTCGTTGGAGCTGCAGTAGTTGTGGTAGTCGTTGGAGCTACAGTAGTTGTAGTAGTCGTTGGAGCTACCGTAGTTGTAGTAGTCGTTGGAGCTACCGTAGTTGTAGTAGTCGTTGGTGCTACAGTAGTTGTAGTAGTCGTTGGAGCTACCGTAGTTGTAGCAGTCGTTGGTGCTACAGTAGTTGTAGTAGTCGTTGGAGCTACCGTAGTTGTAGTAGTCGTTGGAGCTACCGTAGTTGTAGTTGTAGTAGCCTGAGGATCGACGGGGGGAACAAAATTGTCCGGACACTTCAGGTTGATCTGACAGTCATCAACAGTACATACTTCACCGTAACTAAAATTCGAATGAATCAACTGATCAATCTTTTAACTCACATGTAACCTCTCAAACCGTTTTTTTGCGTGTACCAAGTATTGTACAAAATTTGAGTCGGTTCTCCTCTGAGGGCGAGTTTGAAAGTATTTGTTCGATATGAGTAGGGTATGGCATTGTAGTAGCAAACAATCTGTAACAACATGAGAGAGAGAGAGAGAGAGAAAGAGAGAGAGAGAAAGAGAGAGAGAGAGAGAGAGAGAGAGAGAGAGAGAGAGAGAGAGAGAGAGAGAGAGAGAGAGAGAGATGGAGAGAGAGAGAGAGAGCGCGCGAGAGAGCGAGAGCGAGAGAGAGAGAGAGAGAGAGAGAGAGAGAGAGAGATAGAGAGAGATTAATCTTCTGAAAACATACCATGCAATAATCAACCTGATTTCCGCTTCCATAGTCCTGCCAATCTCCACATTTCAAAGAATGGACAACGGAAGCGAGGATAGAAATAAAAAGAACACTGAGAAGATATGAACCCATAAGCGGTAACTGCTTGGAATGATGGACTTGTGATCTTACCCTACATCTTAAAAAGTTGAGGACAAAGGGTCACGGTGGAATAAATGTTCCACTGTTATAAAAGCTTGACCAAATGTTTCAACCGAACTCTAATTTGTTTGCATATCAATTGTCATCTTTTTTTATTATCCGATGTGGATGTCTCCTTGCCTTCTCTTTCACAGCTCTAGTCAGCTCAGAGATTATGACTGATGGCACTCTCCCTTCACCACGTCTATCCAAAAATGTTCGGAGCTGAAACCTAAATTTTGCGTCGACCTTTAGACTCCGCGGAACTAGGCCCACACACGATTTTTTGATTTTGATGCACTTCTTGTTGTTAGGAAGAATATTCCTCACTTGAAACAAACACAGTATGAATGCGAAGGTTTATTGCTCACACAGCGACAACGCGGGTGGTCCCACATCAAATCTAGCTGCACAGACTGCAGGTCGAGGCACAGTAGGCCTTCTTGGTTGCGGTCGAGTAGTACGAGCTGTTGCAGAAGTTGTTGGCCTTCCAGTACGAGCACCTGAACGTTCGAATTGATAATGTATAAAGTGGTGAGAGCTCACAGAGAGCTGGCGTCAGTGCAGGAGCTCGATGAAGAAGAAGAAGAAGAAGATGAAGAGGAAGAGGACGATGAGCAGAGACTGCAGGTCTTGGCGCAGTAGGTCTCTCTTTGGGCGTCGGTGTAGAACGAGTTGGTGCAGTATCCATTGGCAGCCCAGGCGGCGCAACTGGAAAATTTGATTTTCTCTCTCTTTCTCTCAACTCACGTGGTTGTTCCGCTGGCATCAGTACAGGTAGAAGAAGAAGAAGCAGTGGTAGACGAACTACTCGACGAGCAGAGACTGCAGGACTTGGCACAATAGGCAGTCTTCTGGGCAGTAGTGTAGAAACTGTTGGTACAGAATCCATTGGCGACCCAGTAAGTGCATCTGAAGTCAGTTGGTAAACGATATAGATCACAGATTCTATATCTAGCCGTGGCTGCTGATGTATTCGTTATGTTAAAAACTGATCTATAAAAAGACACTCATGTCTCGGATTGATGAACTCTCGGATGGAGCTGAGCAGCGAGTGATTTAGGTGACCCACAAGCTTCACAGATATGCATATACAGAAATCAAGAATCCAGTGGCCGAAGACCTCATCCAAATGTATGAATTTGACAAGATTCTAAAAACTAACGCCGTGTAAGCATCAGCACAAGTCGATGTGGTCGTGGCCGCTGTTGTGGTTGCAGTGGCTGCGGTCGTAGTCGCGGTGCTGTCAGCGGTGGTGGTCGCTGCGGTAGTAGCTTCAGTGGTTGAATCAGCGAAAGCTACAGCGACAAGAGTGACTAGGAGCACTTTGAACATGGTTAGGTTGCTGTGTGAAGCAAGAATAGTACCGATCAACACTGATGGATCCCTTTTGTATCAGTCCGCTGTTTGGCCAGCTGCAGTGTTAGACAAGATCAGCATCACATTGGGAAGCCAAACTATTGTCTCTTTTTGAACGGTTTTATTGAAATTGCAAAGCATTTGCACTGGATTTATTGACTCATGTATCTGTGGTTCAATTGGACTTCGAATGGTCCGAAGAACCTTGTGATTTTTTAAGTTGTCAAATTCAACAAAAACAAGTATCTGAGGCACCTTGTCCAGACTGAATCCATCCAAATATCAAGTCTCTGGAAAAGACCGAGAAATGGGACAATTTATCTCCAGACTACCTGTGTGCGAGCATCGACGTCTAGCCGAGACGACTTCGTTTCATTGGTGAAAAAAATTGTCGTATGGAAGAAGACTAGCTGATCATTGATGTTACAGGGTGGGGCAGAGATAGTGATACCCTGTTTTCTACGTGTAATATTTTTAAACGCATGAGAAAAATCATAATTTTTTGTTCCTTAAACCTTTCCAGACTTTATCTGAAATTTTCGTCTTATAACTATCTGTTTTCATGGAATGGTAACCAGGTTTCTACCCCGACCTCGAAGTTCAAAACCATCAAATTTTAATCGGACTGGTTTTCACAATGAAAATCAGCTTCAACCCTCACAAAAACAGTTTTTTCTTCCTACAAGATACTTTGAAGTGACTTAGACACTCACTAATGTATTTTGACTTGGTTCCAGACAGAATCCATCACAAAAAGTGGATTCTGCCTAGAATCATGTGAATCTCTCGATTCAAAACCAGTGAGCTTCAAACCAACTAAAAAGCTGGGAACCGCTGTCAAAATGATTTTTTATTGAATTTTCAATAATGTAAACAGTTCTTGAAACAAAAAAAACTGTCCAAAACAGAGAAGGTATCAATTTTTCTTAAAATCAGAAAGGCATGTTCGTGCATGAACATGCCGTTCACAAAAAAAAATGACCTGCGAACATTCAACAATGCTCGATAAAGAGTTCTCAAGGCTGTACTGAGAGCTAGTAGAGTCTGATTGGGAAATTCTTCACAGCATATTGTTGTATGATATTCATCTACATTGTCCTATATTTTGAGATAATTCTATAAAACAACAGTAGAGTTATACAGGTTTGAATAGGGTATCACTATCTTTGCCCCAACCTGTATAATCATGAATAAACTTGCCAAGCACTTTCTCTTGAATGGTTATCCAGAACAATGAACTGCGGGCTCAGATAAGAATTGCATCATAATAAAACTACAAAATTTTTGATTTTTTCGCGCACAGTAAACCCACTTTTTTCGTAAGGTATGAATTTTCCCACGCTTCTGCAATAACAACTTCCCGGTCGCCAAATTCACAAATGTTTTTTCGATCGAAAACCCTGAGGGACATTGTTTCTTTTACATCGTGGTAGTTGGAGTGATTTACAAAATAACTTGCGACTGCGGCGAATTTTACGTTGGAGAAACTGGTAGGCCTTTGGCTGAACGTTTCAATGAGTATTCAAGAAGTGCAGAAGTACCTAATACCCCATCCTATAGCAACACTGTTTGGGCGAGACACTCAATCGATAACAATGATGGAAAGCCTTTGAAAATTTCGTTGGACATCATTGAAGTTGAACAGAACATAACTCGAAGGAGGATCTTAGAGGGAGTTTACATTAAGGCATTGAACCCTAAACTTAATACGAAAGAAGAGCTTACTGATGATGTGGCATGCTTCGTTCCCTTGGACTGAAGCAAGGGTTTCTGGCTATTCAAAATTTTGACCGACCCCTTAATTTGCTTTTTGACCGACTACCTCTCCTTTTCGCCGTCAAACGGTCCCCTTGTACTAACATTTCTCATTTCTTGTTCCT
>OZ022250.1:1092662-1172162 GCA_963978915.1 Caenorhabditis parvicauda | reverse complement strand
TGCTCCGGATTCAAGAGATCGAAGCAAAGCTACGAGAAATCGATCGGGCCGAGGAGTTGGAAAGGGTATGCTTTTCTCCAATGAAAATACATCACAGGATTGAAGTATGCGTAGTTTTCTCTGAGTCATGTGAATTATCTTACGAAAACAATCTTTTTTACTTACTTGTTACTCACTTGTGAAATCCATTGTTCGCGTTGTCAGGTGACGGCGTGGATCAGAAACTTCCAGGTTGAACGGTTCTTAGCCAACGTGGACCATGGGGTCTTGCGCACCAGGAAACCAACACGTCTATTTTGCCTAGTCATGAATCGGAAGAGGAGGAAGTCGTCTCTCGCTTTGTTGAGATCATCACTCCATCTCAGAGGCGGTCTACCGACTTTCCTCTTCCTGCCCAAGGGGGGGGGCATTCCGTGACCTTCTTTGACCATCGTTGGGGTGGTTGTCGAGCAACATGTCCAGCCCATGCGAGCTTCCTTATTTTGATAAACTTCGAGACGTCAAAATCTTCCGGTCGAACATCGGCATTTTCACAGATCTTGTTCATCGTACGTTGCAGTCGTCCGATCTCCGATTGGAGCAATTGCCATGTTTCTGTTGCGTAGAGTAGGGCTGGAATCACACACTGACTCAAGAGTTCTCTTATTTTGGCGGTGTCACGGGTGAGTTTGATTGCCTCTTTGATGTTGCTGTAGGCGGCCCATCCTGCTCGTATTCTTCTTGATGTTTCCGGAAAAAGTTGAATCTCGTCCTTCCTTGTTGTTGCCTTCTTCAGTGGGATCTTGTGTTTCAGAATCTTCCCGAGATAGCGAAATTCCTTGACGACAGCTATTGTGTGTCCGTCGCAGGTGATTGCTTCTTCCTGAGCGTGGTCATTCACCATTGTCACTGTCTTGTTGTAGTTGAAGAGGAGACCCGACTTCTTGGCTTTCGGTTTGGGTAGTTCATCGCTCGCGTTGTCATGGTCTCAGCGCGGCTAATTTGCAACTCTCTTGGTCCGCGCGCTGCTGGGCGGCATATATTTTCTCGATTCATATATTTGCGGTTTCATCATGAAGCAGTTTTAAAAGTTTATTCGTCGAATTTCAGCAACAACAGCGAAATGCCGCGTTTTCAACGTTTCCTTCACAGCATCCTCAAGGAAATATACCACCACCTCCGCCACCCAGCATGGTCCCACCAGTGAACCCGATTCCAGTGCCTCGACCTGTAAATATGAATGGTCCAGGAACGATGAAGCCCCCACAGCATCATTGGTGAGTCATCAAAGTTTACTAGAAAAGTTCCCAATTGTTAAAATTCGTCGTACTGTGCTTTATTTCTGTATGAACGACGCGATTCAAGTGGAGGAGTAAGCTTCATTCACCAAAAAAAACATGAAATAGACGGAAATAATGAAAAAAATCAGTTGGAAATCAAGAATCTAAATGTCACACTACGTTTTTCAAGTCGAAATAAGACAGACGAAGTTGACTCGAAACGACATTTTATAAGTTTCGTAACGACATCTCGGATCGAAACGATATCTTATAAATTTTGTTCGAGCGGATATGCGCAATAGAGTCTGAAATTCTGTTCGATTACCGCGGTCTCATTTCTCAACATGATCGTTTCGGCATTGTTCATTTTTATTTTAACACGAAGTGTCCTCGTAAGTACTAACAGACATGAAAAATGGAGAAATCCAGGCCACTTTCGACTTTCGTACATTGCTTTTTTCAGGAATCAACAACCTTCAAGCCAATACGGCCAACAGCAATACAGTCAGATGCCTTCTCAACACCAGCCTCCGACGCATTCTGAGATCAGCCAAAGAATCTCTTCGAACCTGTTCAATCAACTGAATACAAATCAGTTCAACCAGAGCAATGTGTTCGAAGAGGAACCTGAGATCATAGTCGATCCGATTCCTGTGTGGCCAGGTCGTTCAGAGGATCAAATAAGGTAATTTTGCGATGTTCTGTTTGTACATGATCCAAATTCAGCCCATCGATGTCAAACGAAGGTAAGAAGAAGAAGAAACGCAACCGCAAACGGAATGAACCGCATGAGCCGAGGTTATTTTCATAGATAATCGCCATTTTTTTGAAATTTTCAAGTACATAGATATTTTTGGTGATGTTTCTTCGCTTTAGTTGACAGCTCGTCTTGGTATGACCACGGTTCATTGTACAGTATAAATATTTAATAAAACGTTTTGGCGTTAAGCCATCATCAGGGTCTTCGCCAGCAAACTATTCCTTAATATGTAGGTTCTGGAAATTGCAGGTTTCATTCGGATTTAGTAGTTTTCCCAATGTTCTCTAATGTTCCTTTCTGTTATATCCTATTTGAAATTACCTACTTACGAAACTCACTTACAAACATACGTTACAGAAGAAGAATGCTAAAAAAAAAACTTATGTTTTTTTCTAAGAAGTGGATTATCAAAAGTTGGAGTTTTTTTAAATGTTATCTGACCGCAATTTTCATGGATTCGTGCTGAAAATATCAAATTTTCCAAAAAGTCGATAATGTAATCTGAATATTCTTCAGAGAACCAGTGCCACCTCCATCACCCCCAGCACAACCGAAACCAGTTGCTCGCTATGAAACAGTTGACGAGTTTGGTTTCCGAATCGCTGTCGCTCAAAAGCCAACAGGAATTCAACAACCGCCCGTCAACGAGTTCGGCTTTCGAACCGCGGCTGGTCCGGACATTGTTCAGAAGATTGCGGCAGACAAGGCACTGGCAATGCAGACACGTCTTCAAGAAAAAGAACGCGAACAGGAGGCCAAGTTGGAAGAACGAAAGAACAGAGAAGCTAAAGATGCCGAAAGAAGAAGACTCGCGCAGATCGCATTGGAGACAAAGGAGAGGGAAAGACTGGAAGCTGCTCGATTGAAGGTATTTTTTCCGTTGAAAAAAATTTGAAGACGTGATGAACGTCAGGCATCGAGTGAGTCCGGAAAATTTATATGAGAGGCTCTGAATGTGCACTAACTCATGAAGTTCATATGAACGGGAATAATCTTCATTCGATAGAGAATTCCGGCACTAAGAATTCAGTGGCCGATAAAGCTCGAATATTAATACTAACTAGCTCGTCCTGTTTATATCAAAGAAGTATTAACAGTTTACAAAACTCCCGAGAAATGCGTTCAATGTACTGGCTGAAAAGGCTGTGGCGCTCGGTATATGACATGACTGGTGACAGTGTCAAAACTGCAAAAAATCGAAATAAAAAGCTCTTTCTTCACACAGTTTGAATCAAAAACACATCTCTTTTATTTTTGCTTTTCACTATCATTCTATCACTCTATTGGTTCAGGAGATAAACTGCTTTCGATTGGATAAAAATGGGGCAAGTTACAATATCAAAATAAATTTCAATTTCGTTGAAATCGACAAATTTTCTCGAAAAATAAATACCCAGAACTTTTACTATTGAAAAATTTGGAAAAAAAACTGAAAATTATTTTGAGAATATCAGTTAAAACAATTTTGAAGGAGTACGAGTCCTTGGAGCAAAATCTCAATAATGCTCAATCCCACAAGAACGAGGTGTTCGTGCTCCGTGAACAACTGGGTCAGGAAATCAGGAATTCCATGGAGCTGCAACATTTGCTGGTAGTCGCGCACAGAAAAGCGCAGAAACAAGAAAATGTTATCACCTCTCTGAGAGCCAGTATCAAACAGAAGAACAAAGAGTTGAAAAAATTGCGTCCTGTAGAAGTAAAGGAAGAAAACCCGTTACCGGTGAAAAAAGTCACTCCCCCACAACGCGCTGTGCCAAAAAAGAAGAAGAAAAAGATGTCGAAGAAACAGAAGCAAAAGATGAAAGCGTTAGCAACGTTACCCAAATTCTATATCTAAATACTCATCATTTTCACTTTAAACACCTAAAAATCCTTTGCCCATATCTTTTACGCTCCTAACGTTTCTTGCAGAGTTGCACGGAAGTAAAATTTTTCAAAACGGGAGTCGGGAGTAAAATTTTTTAACGGAAGTAAATTTTTTTCACGGAAGTCAGAAGTCGGAAGTGAAAAAAGGGCGGAAGTCGGAAGTAGAATTTTTCAACGGTAGTCGGGAGTGCAAAAAAGTTGAAAAAACCCAGAGATATCGTATATTCGCGCATTCTCAACAGGTGATAGGTCAATTCCATACTGAGTAGAAACAATTTCACGGTTTTTTCGTCATTTTTCACGGAAGTTGAAAGTCGGAAGTGAAAAAAGGGCGGAAGTCGGAACTCCGTGCAACTCTGGTTTCTTGACCATCTCAAAAAATAACGATCTAATTTTAATGTTGCTCAATTTGAATACCTATTGTCTTTGAACGTTCCCTAACTATCTCGAAAATACCGGTTCCTTTTAGTGTTATACGTTCTCGTTACACATTATATGATTTTTCATGTTATTTTCATTGTCTTCATCCTTTACGTTACATTTATTTTTGTTGAAATAAAAACGAATTGTTCTAGTTTAAGTTTTACGGAGACAGTGTTGTTTCCACGAAGATATCTGTGATGGAGAGAATTTACTCTTATTTAATCCATATAAAAGTTCAAATTCAGGCCATCGAAGACGAGAGAAAGCGGAAAATCGAGGAAGAGGAGAGGAAAAAGGAAGAAGAGCACCAGAAAAGAATCAAGGAAAGAGAAGAGAAAGAAGCTAGGAGACGTGCCGAACGACAGAAGGAAGAACAGATAAGGGAAGCGGAAGAAGCCAGGAGAAAGAAGGAACGAGAAAGAGAACGGGAAAAGATCAGAGAAGACATCGCAAGACAGAAACGGGAAGCGGAACGAGAAGAACGCAAGAGGAAGGCTGAGCTGGAGCAGAAGAAACTTGAGAATGGAGAGCAGGAGATCGTCATTGAGGCTGATACGTAAGCTTTATAACCATTTTTGCCAACGAAAATACTGTTTTTACAAACTTCATTAACTTATTAGGTCACATAAGTAACGACAGGAGAATGAAATGTGAATTGTTAGTTTAGACCAAAGAGTGTAGTTTTCTCGTTGTTCCAACCCATCATTTATAAAAACGCTGCGAATAAATCACATGAGGTTCAATAACGACCAGCAATATTCATCAAAAGGTCAAGACAGTAGTGGGATGTGATAAATCGAATTGAAAACCACTGTCAATAACTGTTCCATTCAGGACAGATCTTCTAGAAGCGATTTATAGCGAAAATTGAATGTTTACCAGCGAGAAAAAGTAACTGAATACTAGTGTTATGATACAACGTTGGTGTTTGTAGTTTGATCTGGTTCAACCTTCCTTTCACAAAGTGGCTGCTAGTTTTCGTTAGAACGGTTTTCTAACTCATTCTCATGTTTCAATTTCGATCTTTCATCAACGCAAATTCAAAAAGTCAATGCTGCTTGGCTATATGTAGTCACTTACAACTAAAGAATGGTATGAATCATTCCCCCTCATGTCAGCTTACAAGGTGCAAAGTTTTGTGATAATCAAGTTTAAACTTTGATCAAATCTTAGCTTTGTACCTAACTAGTGATTTAAACCTTACCTAAGCTCAAAGTTTGAGGTGTCGACAAAGATAAATGAAAAAAGATTCATTATTCAGTCTACTTTTTCGTATTTAATGGCTATTAAAATCTGATTAATGAAATTCTATAGTTTGTCATTCAAAACATTGATTTTTTAAAATTGGACTGTCTAGTAGAGTATCTAAGTTTTACTAACGTTCAGGGAATCATCGGGACCTGTTGAGACGTTTTTCCGCGAGCTCTCCACTATGTGCCATGGGAAGTTCATCGTCAAGCATTCAGAAACGGAGAATAAGTGTATGTTTCCCATTATTGAATTATTTTTGTAAGAAATTGAGTTCCAATTTCATATTCTGGTATCATATCCGTCTTACAGATCACAAAGTCTCTGTCAACTTCAGCATCATGCCCCGAGTATTTCTTTCTTCGTCTTCCTCAGCTATGAAATCGAAGAAGTAAGTTTCTCTCTCTCTCTCTCTCACACACACATACACACACACACACACACACACACACACACACACACACACACACACACACACACACACACACACACACACACACACACACACACACACACACACACACACACACACACACACACACACACACACACACACACACACACACACACACACACACACACACACACACACACACACACACACACACACACACACACACACACACACACACACACACACACACACACACACACACACACACACACACACACACACACACACACACACACACACACACACACACACACACACACACACACACACACACACACACACACACACACACACACACACACACACACACACACACACACACACACACACACACACACACACACACACACACACACACACACACACACACACACACACACACACACACACACACACACACACACACACACACACACACACATACACACACACACAGTTTCTCTATTTCTCTTTCTCTCTTCCCTCTGTTACTCTCTCCCCTCACTCTCATTCTCTCAAACCTAGTTTTCAGAGAGGCTCTTCTACAGGCTGTCGATCTTCT
Organism: Caenorhabditis parvicauda; assembly: GCA_963978915.1. NCBI lineage: Eukaryota > Metazoa > Nematoda > Chromadorea > Rhabditida > Rhabditidae > Caenorhabditis > Caenorhabditis parvicauda. The sequence goes on along the minus strand of OZ022250.1, from coordinate 1,165,611 downwards.
TATGAAGCGTTGCAATGAACTCGAAATCGTTCCGAAGGAACTGAAAAAGATGGAGTTCAAAGTTTGTGAACATATCCAATTTCGTTTCATGAAGAAATTCAGGCCCTTCCTGTCTTCTTGGCAGCCATTCTCAAAAGTCACTTTTTGGACCTGTGCAAGTACGCAAAAGGACTAGAAGGTATGCTTCCCACTTGGATTATTCATTTTATTGGTTGGTGTTAAGGAGACGACAAAGCAGATGAGTTCGAGATCTACTCGATCGTCCAAAGTTCAGAATTCTGGAAAAAGGAACGAGCGACACTGGTTTGTTCTATAACTTCAATCTCTTCAAATTGCGCTATTAATGACCTGAAATCATGAATTTGATGTGCTTTCAAAAAGCATACTCCCCCATACAGGTTCTTCACAAAAAAGAAACGCATTGATAGAAGGGTGGAATTTCTGTTCCCTACATTATATTCCAACCGGCGCTCTTAAAACACGTTAACATCTCCTAGCGGCACCAACATGTCCCATCGTCGCCACCATTCTGGTACATTCATCCTACAGGGTGTGCTGAGAAACTAACAGCAGCTAACGTTTGACAATTTTCTAGTCACTAACGAATTGAAACTTCTTCTGGTCATGTTTGGTTTCACATCCCTGGTCCCTTCAGAAGTACATCCCCGAGAGAAAAAATGGTTCCCAATTTTCCCCAGGTCAATGCCAACATTCAGGATGCTTTCATCAAGATTCAACAACCACCAGAAGAGAGGCCAGCGGAACCAGTGAAGAAGTCAACGATAAAGATAAAGACGATTTCCAGTGAGACTGAGGCTAAACTTGCTACAAGACAGAAGCCAACAACTTCGATGACGTCTGCTCAATCATCGGACGTAAAGACTTCAGCAAAGCCAGAAGTCAAGAAACCAGTAGAGAGGAAGAAGGTTGAAGCACCTGTGGAGCGGAAAAGAATCGAAGCACCAACCAGCAGTCGATATGAACGATCATCGGGACGTCAGGAGCGCGATGACCCACCTCGCCGAAGGACAAGCAAGGAGAGACGTCGATCAAGAACGCCTCCTAGACGTCATAGGAGCAGGTCCAGCTCGCCACGTCGATCACCTCCAAGAAGATACCGCGGAGGCCAGCGAGAAGAGCGTATTGCTGAGGAACGATTCTTGATGGATGTAACTGAAGGAGCAAGACTATCTCCAACGGAATTCTTCGCGCGAACAGGACTCGAAATGCCATTTCGAGGCGAATTTCACCATGCAGCAGAGTTCCGCCCTGATCCAACGTTTGTCCCACCTGGAGGTTTCCGCTTTCCGGACTCAGACGAGATGATGCATCGACGATCGCGTTCTCCGATTGACGAGCGGAGACGCATGGATAGATCACCACCCAGGTTCCCAGTTTATGATCCGAGGATGGAGATGGAAATAATGAATCTGGACATGTTGCATAGACAAAAAATGGAGGAGCTTAATATCGGCGGGCGAATGGACATGGATATGAATCTTTACCAACAGCAAATGAAGGCACTGGATGATTTGAGGAACAATGTGGACATCGGGGATCGTCACATGGACCCGAGACTTATTGAACAGCAGTTGAGAGGATGTGGTCAAATGGAGATGGATCCGAGGGTTCGTGGTGATTCGCCAGGATTCATGGATCATCGTATGCGTGAAGAACGACGTCCCAGAAGCCCGAGATTTGTGGACCACGGTTTTCATCACGAGCCAAACCACAGGGAACCAAGAGCAGGTGACTCGATGCCAGATGGACCGTTCGCGGAGGAGAGAAGAAGATCACCAGTAAGAATGGATAGAATCATGGAGGATGAGAGATTTGTTGGACGCCACCCACCAATGCACCAAGAAGGCCGGCCAGGAGCGCCAAAGCTGATGGATTTGAATCTTGACGGGAATCTGCCACCAGGCTCGCGTCCAGGCCCGCCGAGTTTTCACGATGTGAACTTGAATGGAAACCTGCCACCGAAGAAGAGAAAGAAGGGACCACGTGGGCTGATGGACATCAACCTCGATGCACCATATCCACCACATCTACACCAACAGAATGTCCCGTTTAGGCATCAGCCACAGGGCAGGCATCCCCATTGGTAATAATATTGTGTGAAAGAAGGCTTTTGAATTTGATAGTTTTCAGTCTTGTTCCGTTGGAGCTCAGTGAGGAAGTGAAAAAGTGTAATTTAAATCGGCAGAGAAAAAGGGACTTTGTCTCATATGAAAAACGACGGAAAACTATCAAATCCAAATATCTGACTTATCTTCTCCCACATGCCCACTCTTCCCGATATGTACGGGTATCCTACCTTAATTCCTCATTTGGTGCCTTCTTTCTCTCGTTGAAGTACAATATAGTAAAATTTGTCTCAATAAGCTTTCCCCAAGAATTCCAGATTTACTTAATTCTCAACTTGGTACCTGCTAGCTCTCGTTAATGGTAGATTTTATCTCGTTAAGCTTCTCCCATGAATGTATTACTCCATGTTCTGTTCTTCTTTATATGAACCATAATAAATTTCGTAGTCTCTGTTATTTTTTTTTTCCATTTTCTTGTCTTGATGGGTCAAATAACCCCATGAAGTATCTTAAGTTTTCTCTTTTTTCCATCCAGATTTTCCGTTTGCAGAATCGATTGGCCATCAAGTTTGTTTTGAAACAAAGGCTGAAGAATTGGAGGTAATTTTGAACTATCATCATTTGCTGGTTTTAAGGTTTTTGCTTCATAGTGAAATTCGTACAAATTCTAATTGAAAAATACCAAATCTAGATAAAAAAAATTTAAATTCTCTTCGAAAGTGAGAAACGACTAGAGAAACATGAAGCTTCGTCTTCTTAGTACAAGTTGTATGTCTTCTTACAATTTAGACTTTAAAATTATAGATCGTCAACTAATCCAACAAAGAATTGAATTCAGAAACTTCCTAATAAGACAAAAATTTTCGTATTATTCCAAAAAAGTCAAGATTTATTCAAGAACTTCTATTGTTCCTAGATTGGGTGCTGTGAGTGACTTTCAGGTATCAGTTCTTATATGTAACTCCCACATAAAAATGATAACTTTTCAGTTTGTCCCATCACGATGGTCACTAAAACCACCCTCACGACGATATCTGATGACTCGGACTTGGAAGAAGGCGAAGTATCACCATTGAAGAAACCCAAAGTTGAAGTTGAATCTGGATCAGATATGGACTGTAGCGACGATATCCAGGTATGCTTTGAGAATCCTAATCTTTAAATTTTGCTCCGAAACTTCATCGTACCAAGCTTCACTGATTTAAAAATGAGGGTTTTCTAGGTTTTCGACCATACTCAAAAATCGGTCCGTGAAGCATCTTTTAAGAGTGGTTCTGTCGCCATTTAAGAAAACTAGGAATGTCTCATTTTACATATGAATGCTGTGAGTCCAAGACCGTGATCACTTTGCCAACGCGGCGCGGTTTCCTTAAAATCAACAGCAACGGGCGGCACACTGCTGAGATTTTATACGAAAAAGTAGACTGAATCATATGAATCAAGAATCGCATCATGGATCTTTTTCATTTATCTTTTTTGACACCTCAAATTTTAGGCTTAACATTAGGTAAGCTTCAAAGCAGGTACAAAGCTAAGATTCGATCAAAGTTTACACTTGATTACCACGAAAAAAATTTTGCACCTTATAAGGAAATGATTCTTGATTGAATTGATTCAGTCTACTCTTTTGTATTGAGTCACTGCTGAATGATGTGATCCACAACAATGCATTAGCATCGGACTCTGCTATAATACAGTGACTTCATTCGTTTTCGGAAAATCATTTTCGAGTACTATCTATTGAAATTTAAGACAGAAGAGTCATTAGATTCTGTAATAAAATTCAGGAGTTTTTTCTCTAAACCTGTCCAGCTACTACATAAATCTTTTCAGGTTGACAGAATTCTTCCTCCACCACCCGCACCCCCAACCTTGGTGGATATTCCGTTACTCTCAAATGGTTCGGTTTTGCCGAAAGAAGAACCGAAAACACCGCCAAATGAACCGGCCGTTTCTACATCGCGATTTATCACGACTACGAAGCCGAACGGTCAACAAGTTTGCCTCAAACTACTTGAGTTTGATGTTTTGGGCTGTGATGAAGACCTCATAACACTGGAGATGAACCCCAAGATTTCTGAGAATGTCGCCCAGTCTATCAAGCGTCGTAAGTTTTTTAAAAAATTGTTCCACAAAGTACGCTCAACACACTGCGGAAAGCGCAGTTGAAAAGTATAAGCAAAGCAGAGATCAGCTCTAGAAAAAATTAATATAGAGTTAATTGAGTGGCACCAAAACAATTAACTCTGAATGTACTCCGGAATTAACTCTGAATGTACTCCGGAATTAACTCTGAATGTACTCTAGAATTAACTTCATATAAAATGGAACGATCACAGAGGTCATAAAAAGAGAAAAGCAACTAAAACTGATTCTAGTAACTTTTGAAAATCATCTCCGGGTCTCTACTATTTCGGTATCCTACTTTCAGGTGTTCGCAAAAAAAAAGTTAATTCCGGAGTACATTCAGAGTTAATTTTTTGGTGCCTCAATTAACTCTATATTAATTTTTCTTTCTAGAGCAGGACAGACGATAATCAAATTTCGGTTACTGTGATTTGAAAAGTTTCATCTTTCTTAATTTTCTTCGTTCCAAAGGGACAAATCGTAACGGAAAATGTTTTAAGTAGGTAAAACTAATATTATGAACAATACACAACGTTTATAGAAAAGAGGAGTATAATGAAAACATTTGCAAAAAAAATTGAAAATAAAATAATGAGGTATGTGCGCTCCGCGGAGGGTCTTGCGAACTCACTTTTCCTGGTATGTAGTGTTCCCAAGAATAACATTTGTTTTCAATTATCTCCGGGGCGGAAATAACAATTTTTGAACTAAAAACTATCGATTTCCTTTATAATGTTATGTGATTTCTCGAAATTCTGTTGTAGCAGGGTGAAAACTGTGTCTTCAAAAAAAAAGTGAACCGATTTCTATACGTTCTGGAAAAAAAGAAAATTTCAAAAGGAACAAAATGAAAACTTTTCAAAATAGAAAAATACATTTTCAACCTCACGAGAATAAAGTTGCGGGGAATAGAGAAAAAATTAAAAGTCAGAAAAACAAAAGAAAAATTGAATTTTCAGAAATCTCCAGTGACTACGACACCTTCACTAAAACTTGGAGTTCAAGTAATAGTAATGCCCATTCAAAAGCTCGTACCAAAATTACAACCAAATACATCATCGATCATTCAAGTAAGCTTTATTTTAATGGCTTTGCGGTCCTGCAGCGCGTCGCGGATGCAAATTAGAAAAGATGTGGAAACTGTGTTTGGAAGAACTTCGGCCCGCCTATCTGTCAAAAAGAAGAAGTTGCGCTGTCTTCTATAAATGGAAAGAGACTTTTTCGAAATCAAATTATAGCAATTTCACCATTATTTTCTGAGCGTAGCGGAAATTTTTCGTTCAGCGAGCTGAATTTTTTTTTCAAAAATTGTCCGAGCAAAATCTTTGCTTGACCCCTGGTGTACGATATTGGGTCGTACTTACAAGCCAAAAGGAGCGTATTTCAACCCTAATACATATGTATACCTTCTGATAGTTTCATACCATCCAATTTTCCCATTCAGAGGTGAACGTAGAATTGATGTCAGCTAGACATGATGAATTTGAGAAGTTCTTTGATTCTGAGAACTATCAGCAGTACAAGATTAGTTCGAATGTGTTGAAACCTACGAAAGTGAGTTTTTGCTTGTTCAAAAAAAGTATATTTAACTTTGTTTATTAGCTTTTTTTCATACATTATTGACCAATGTTGTAACGGAGAAATCACTTAACTATGGTTTTCAATTTCAATGGAATTATTGATCGTTAAATTAACGATTTTTTTTCAAATTTAACGAAACTGTTGAATGTAAAATTAACGGTTTTTATTTTAATTTTTAATGAAACAGATAATTGTTAGATCGAATTTACCGATAAATTTCGTTATTTTTGTTAGTAAACAGACCTGGTTTATACGCAATGAGGTGCACCCGAGTCTGGTAAATCTCAACGATAGCATGTTGTATAAACTGCTCTGTTGTACTGTTGTATAAACTGCAAACTATAAATAAAAACAAAAACGATTCCTTTAAATTTTGTTACACATAGCTTCCTCTACCTGTAAAAAAGTCTGACCTCCGTAAATCGGTTACTTAGTACCGTAGGAGTTTCGCCTTGAAATACAAGAACGATTGAGTGATGTGCCTTTAATTTCAATGGACTGGAAGTAAGAATAATTTAAATTCACAAAGATCTAACTGTTCGTTGTGAGAGTCCCGACTCCTACCGTACTCATTTTACAAAAATGCGACTGGCGCGCGTTTGAAATCGCTCCGACTTTTTGCTAGATATGTGCGATAGCATGTTGTATAAACTGCCCTGGATTATAGTAAAAATCATGTTACAGTACGCCCAATCCGAATTCCACAATTCGAAGGATCTAGCAGATTTCGTGTTGAAAGACTTCAAACAGCATTTCAGCTTTGGTCGAAGGCTTGCCGCATCGAAATCGTTTCTGTGAGTGTCTACGAATTGTTTTCAGTTGAAAATGTCGTTACAGAGTCATGCATATGGCGTTCCCCAATCTGAATCCGATGAAGTTGTTGGAGTTCCCGAACACGGTGAACAGCGAGGTGATTTTTTAAAAAGAAAATGAATCTCTAAAAATACAATAGTTGAGGTCTTACAAAGACAAAAACGTAACTTTTTTGGTTTCACACATTCCAAGGGTTTTATTCAGCTTTTTGGTTTTTTTGTCAATTTGACGTTTTTCAATATTTTGTACTATTCACCAATTCTGACTATTTACTCTGTTCATGATATTACCCGCTTTCTTGAGAATCTAGAAAAAATAACATGAAAACCAAAAGTGAAGGTCTCGAAAATACATTGCTCATCGTTTGAAGTGCAAAACAGCAATTTTGGTTTAGTTTGATTTTTTTCAACATTCTTATATACTTTCCTCTGATTCTAACGAATTTCACACTCCGTGACATATTTGTCTTATTCCGAAAAATTGAGATAAAATCAGAAAATCGATAATGAATGCATCGTAAGCACATTATTTATCATTCACGTAGAGAAAAACATCAAGTTTCAGCTTTGTTTGACTTTTTCAATATTCGTGTACTATATGTGACTATTATCACACTCCAAGGGTTTTTTTTCAGCTGTCAATATGGGAGTCGGGCGCACATGAAAAGCTTGAAGGCGATGTGCTGAAGGATGAACTCTACACGATTGGAAAAGTCAGAGGTGGGGACTGTTTTCAGTTATCTACTCGCTATTTTCTATCTATCATCAACCCAACACGGACCCTAATAATAGCCCTTGGGTCCCGTATAACTCGCTTTATGAGTGGAAACAGAGTCTTCATGAGTTGTATCAGCTTTCACTCATGAAGAAACAGATTCCACCCACAGACGCGAAGCTCAAATGGGGCCGGTATGTTTCCCCTGCACCACTCAGGATTCTTAACAGATTGTCTACGACGATAATCGACTTTCACCGATGAACATTCCCAGAAGCTGTTTTCTTCTCAACATATTCTATAACCCTGATCTTCCATGTACCCATCTCCCCTTCCAAGTTGTTTCAGATGGCGTGGCGAAGCTACAGTCGTTCTTATTACTTCTACTCGAGTTTCTCTATAGTTTAGAGGTGGCTACGAAATCTCACGGACTTAAATTAAGAATTGCTTTCAGCGATTGATGGATCCGTGAAAAGATTCAACGATTTCTGTTGAAATTGGAAAACTCGTTATCACCCCTTGCTATAGATTTCTCATTTGCTGTGTTCGGTTGGCTGATGTTCCGTTTCACAGATGTTTGAAGAAAATTCCTCGCTGGCTGATGTTATCGTAGAGGTAGTTTATCCCGCGTTCCTTCTGCTTCCCGAATATGTTTATTCTGTGATTCTCCTCGAACATAAGAAGACGTGATACCTTCTCACGGTCATCAGGAGACCTGATCCCTTCTCTCGACCTGTCTTGCCCACCGTACCCACCAAACAGACGATACTGTGCCACCCACCATCCACCCAGTCCCTATCACCACCAACTTTGCAGAACACGTTGAAAATTACACAAAATTGTCTCAACTCTTCGAACGCAACGACAATCGACTGTTTTTGACGTGCAAAGATCTGGACCTCACTGATGATGTGTACCGAACACTGAAAGGTGAGTTGTGAGATACTCTATTAACGTGGAGTCAAGTCTCAATCAGACCTTTGTTACTTGCAACATGAAAAAATCGCATGGAAACACGCGATAACTTCTGGCCAATCAGATTAAGTTGTTGATATAGCTTACGTGGAAATAACACACATCCTGAGATGATTCTGAGAATTTCCATGAGAATCCAGAAAACTTGAAATTTTGTGAAAATAGGTTCATTCGATTATTTCTCACCGAATAAACGTCAAAAAGAGACCTAGTTGCGCTTGCTCTCATCAATTTTCGAAGCGCACCTGGGAAACGAAAAATCACACACTCAGAGTATCCAAGATTTTCTATAGGAAGTGAGATGAGTCGAAAATTACGAGACTTGTCTAATATTCTAGGAATATGGACGATGCGACTCACATACGACTTGTACTACCACTTGTTGCAAGGAACCCAGCTCTATGTCCTGCGTGAAACCAAGGCAAGACCACAAGCGACAACAGCCAAATTCAACCTCGATCATATGATCGACAAGATGAAGTCGCAGTGGAAGCCAGTGGAAGAAGGATTCCTATCTAAAGCTCAAAGAAGAAAAGTTCGCCGTGTAACGGTGAGTTTTTGAAGAATTCAAATCTTTGAAGGTCGTTTCTGACTTGTCGAAGGATCAATATCTAATGAGAACTTCAGACTGCTGCGAAAAAGAGCACCCCTCAAAAACAGGTGGTGACTGTGTCCACACCAAAAAAGCCAGCTCCCGTACAACCACCGGTTATTGATGTTCTGGAGATTCCGCGCAAAACCCCTGAGATATTCCGCAAGAGTCGAGAAAGAACACCAGAAAGGACCAGAAGAAGTCCGGAAAGATCCCGAAGAAGTCCTGAGAGAAATCGAAGAAGCCCGAGAAGTGACCGCGTTCTCCCGAGCAGACGACGACGTACCCCAGAGAAGAGGAAGAGAAGCGCTGAACGGAGAAGTCCGGATAGAAGGAAACGAAGTCGAAGCGCGGAAAAGAGGTCAAAAACTGTGGAGAAGGAGCCCATCAAGCCACCTGGCCTCATCGACCCAAAGATGATCATCAAACCACCAGGACTCAACGACCCAAAGAAGCTTCCAAGTCTACTGGATCCGAAGTTGGATCTTGTCCAACAGACCCGAAACACGAGACGATCGGAGGCGGACCATAATAGCTCTGCCAACAACAGCAATATGGTAGTTGTTGATACAATGATTGATGAGCAAGGAAGGTTTGTGAATGCTTCAGTTCGTATTTTTGTCAGATCATATTGCACATATATCGCTAGAAGCATAGCCGTTTTCAAACGCGCTCTAATCTCAATTTTGCAGAATGAGTACGGTAACTCTCACAACGAACAGTTAGATCTTTGTGGATTTAAATTATTATTCTTACTTACAGTTCATTGAAATTAAAGGCGCATCACTTAATCGTTCTTGTGTTTCAAGGCGAAACTGCTACAGTACTAAGTAACCGATTTACGGAGGCCAGATTTTTTTACAAAAATATATCATGTTCAATCCGACGTTCCTGCTTTCGCCATCATCAGGGACACAGTTACTTCGAAATTTGGTGATTTAATTTTTATTTCGGTAACTGTGGTCTTGATCGTAAGGCGTGAGCCGAAACGTCGGATTAAACCGGATACATTTCTGTGCAAGAAACCATGGTCACGCCAAGAAGATCTGTCCTTCGAGTAAAATTGCAACGAAAAAATTACCCGCGAAATTCGAACATCATAATAGTTTTCGAACGAAGATCTGAGTACACCTCGACACCTCATGGAGAAGAAATTTGTGGTTCTCGGAACGAAAACTATGAGTGTACTAGAATTGAGACTAATGTCCGGCTAGCTCATTCTCAATTTCAAATCCGAAACGGAAAAAATCCACATTTCGCGTAGTTTCCGCAGCTTTTATGGTGTTCAAACGATGCGGAGAACCGAACACTGTGTACGTCAGCAATTTTGTGATCTACTATCCCGGCATATCGCTCTACAATAGCGGTAGATTCAAACACTTCACCGTTTCGACCGTGGATTGGCACATGTAGTTGTTTGGTAACAAGAGCTACTGCTCGGTTCTGCTGCAGAGAATACGTAACATGTATTCTTAGCTGCAACAAATTTCTTCCAGGCGCGCTTTTTAAATGAAAACTATGTAATATTTTGAATTCCAGAAAGATCCTTCTGAAGAGCGAGTGTGTCCAGCCCCCGTCGAATCACATCAATGTAGTGACTACAGGAATCACGGATTATATCGCAGCGTTGGTATGATTTCAGTTTTATTTTCACTGATTTGAAAGAGTAGAAGTAGGTCTTTACTTTGTCACGATACATGACCGCGACCGCGTTGCCAATGCGGTGCGACTCCATTAGCACAAAAACACCCTAATGGAACATGGCTCAGCTGTATGATTCATACGTCACTCACGATGTGCATTAGTGAATCATCACTTAGAAAGTGCGTTGGCCGAGGGCTTTTGTCCCAAAAGAACCGTACCGGGGAAAAAGAGGGATCTTAAAATTATAGATAACCCCCTCCCCCCCAAATCAAGCCATTTTGGCCAATCCTAAATGCACCAGTGCCAAGCCTAATGAATAAAGACAGCTTCATAGTAATTATGAGAAGAGTCACAAAATCTGGGTTGTTAGTTTGATAATAACTTATCAAAAAGTGTGAATATGTGTTGAAAACTTCTCCGATAAGTACAGTGCAGTGGTTTTATAATAATATTTATTCATAACGAATAAAAAACGTAAGCTTCAATAACGGCCAGCAATAGCCGCTGAAAGCTCGAACAAATATATGGAATGTAGTGACTCTGAGCACCTGTTTGAGAAACTGCTCCGGTCAGGACAGTTTAGCATTTTTTGCAAAAAATGGACTTTAGAGTTGAAAAGAACTTTGCCAGATCACCAACTTTAGAGAAAGCGGTAATATTTAGCCAAAGAGAAAAAAGAATTGAATTATGGTGTTAGTAGTTCGATCAGGATATTCGAATCAATCTGAACCAAGATAGGCGGGCAAAAGTGCTTCCAAAAAATTTTTTTGTGAATTCGATTCAGAATCTGAAATTCGATTCTGACGTCATTGTCGACGACATCGTCGGTGACGTTGTCAAAAAATTTTTTTTTTGAAAATCGAATTTTTCTTGTGATTTCAATTTAGAATCTGGAATTTGAATGTCAGATTCTCAAAAGAATCGAATTTCAGATTCTGAATTGAATTCAAAAAAAAATTTTTTTCGACGACGTCACCGACGATGAAGTCGACGACGACGTCAGAATCGAATTCACAAAAAAATTTCGAATTTCAAAAAAAAAACTGACAATATGCCCATGCCTAGTGCAGAGGACGCAGTGGTGCCGAGGTGCCGGTCCGCCGGGGTGCCTTTTTCAGTTTGGCACCACGGCACCACTCTCACCGAACAGTGGTGCCAAATCGCAAAAAGTGGCACCACTGTTCGCGGCACCACTCCCATCATGGCAGACTTGATGGTGCCGAGGTGCCGGTCCGCCAGGGTGCCTTTTACAATTTGCCCCAAACGGAGGTTTCAATTTTTTGATTATTAAATTCTTTCAGGACATGGTCTCAGTTGCAACAAACCGATCTCATGTTCGTGTAGTTGAACACTTCAAGCACGATACGACGGAGAATTTCGTGCGAAAAATATCTGAACGGATGGGATGTGAACTGTTGGTTCAGACTGAAAAAGGTATTTTTCGCACTGTTCCAAACCGATATTGATCCATTCAGACGCGACGTCGCCATCAGAATCGTCCTGTAAAACATGGTGTCATCTCAATGGAACATTGGTCATCGCGACCATGGGAGTTGGAAGAGGACCCACTGAAAGGTAGGATTTTCATATTTGAATTATTAAAGTTCAAACTATCTGAAGGTTATGAATATTTTTATAATTGGAGTTTCGTGAACGCAAAATGAACGATTTTCAGAACAAAAAAACGGGTTCCGACTTACTTGGTCATTATGTTGAAAAGTGATTTGTAATTAGCCCAAAATGAATACTTTCAATAGGAGTTATACTGAAAGTATTCAATCTGATCACTCGAGAGAAAATTCGAATTTTTTCGTCATTTGGTAAGAATATTAATTTCAGTGAAGTTATGAAAAAAGTAAAGCTTTTTTCAACCGATATGTATAATTTTTTTAGTAATATGGAAAGAAGAGCCTAAATGTCTGACGTCACAAACCGTACATAACAATCGCGTTTGGAACATTTCCAGAAGTAAAACCCTTTGCCATAAAAATATTTTCAGTGTCTCCAAAGCATATGCCTTTGCATCGATGCTGGCGGCATTCGCTCACCTTCTAATCATTCCATTCGAAATGGTCAGAATTATCCAGAACCTTGGCGAAGTGAGTTTTTATTCATTTCCACATAAAGTGGACATTTGTTTCAGAAATACATCGATTCCATCATCTATGCGTGTAGAAAACGATTTGCTCAGTTTGCTCTCATCTCTGAAAATGGTGAGTTTTTATTATATTGAAATAAGAAAATAAGTTTTTGTCTGTTTTTCATACAATCTGTAAGGACATAGTGTAAAAGCCCAATTTTCGTTGATATCAGCTGAGTTTTATCAATCTTCTGATGGTCAGAGCAGAATTTAGAGATTAACATTTTATAAAGTCAGCTTTCTGATTTTAAAAAAATCATGGATATTTTCCAGAAAAAAAATGAAAAATATGAATTCAAAATATTTTTAAAAACATGTGGGAGGGAAGTCTCGCTGAAAAAGGGATAGTTTTGTTCAAAAAAATCGTTTTTTTTTTTTGAAACCCTCATTTGCAGCTGAATTCTCGAAGTTGGCACTATGTGGGTGGCCAGAAGGAGTTGATGCCGAAACCCTACAACAATGGAGTTGGTTCATTCATCAGATGAGAGAACAGGGTGTTGCTCACTGGAAAAGCAACAACTACATTTTCCTACCATCCGAGTTGCATCTGAGAATGACGGTTGGTTTTAGCAAGTTGAAATTGGATATCTGGATGTATCAGTAGAAGTCTGAAACACACATCTTCCTCTACCTGCAAAAAAGTCTGACCTCCGTAAATCTGTTACTTAGTACTGTAACAGTTTCGCCTTGAAACACAAGAACGATTAAGTAATGCGCCTTTAATTTCAATCGACTGAAAGTAATAATAATAATTTAAATCCACAAAGCTCTAACTGCTCGTTTTGAGAGTCCCGACTCCTACCGTACTCATTTTACAAAAATGCGGCTGGCGCGCGTTTGAAATCGGTCAGACTTTTTGCTAGATATGTGCGAAAAGCAGTTTCATTTCTTTAAGAAGTAGGAAATTGAAATCCTTCACTAAAGAAGTTTTTCATTCTTTTCGAACAATTTCATTTCGCAAAAACTAAATGATTAAAAGATTACAATTGAATACGAAGTCGAGTTCGGAAAAAAATTGAAAAAGAAAATTCGAAGTCCGTGGGAGACGCCATAATCTGCCGACCCTCACGCCTGTATCATGAATTTTTCTCATTTCACAATCTGCAACCAAAAGTGGTTTTCTTTTATAATAAGCTTAGGTTAGGTTGGGAGAACAACTTTTGTGAAGAACCAAGTCTTGGATACCGAAATTAAGCATTTAATCAAGCAAATATGATGCCGTGAGGGTCGGAAGATTATGGCGTCTACGGCTTGTCTTTCCGAGTTCCGAGAAAAAATTTCACTTCCGACTTCCGTTTTGAAAAATTTTACTTCCATGCAACTCTGATCAGTAGCATCGAGTGAAATAACTGAAAATTCTGAAAAATATCTGTTTACAAAAGTTGAAAATAAAGCATGATTTTGGCATAACTTTGTTTTTTTCTTCCTAGCAATCATTTTTTAAAGATATCTTTTTAGCCAATTCACAATCAGAAAATTCAGTCGATTTAGCTTTATATTTCACGCTGTGAGACTTGAAATTTAATTTTTGAAAACCTCAAATGAATAAACTGGAGCAGAAAGAATAGTGAGTCGCATGATTGATGTTCACATCTTATCATTTTCCTGGAAAGATATTTACTTTATCTGTTGTTCCAGCCAATTAAGTAAAAAAAAAAGAAATTTTTCCCCGTGCTTTGTTCAATTTTTTCTATTTTGATAACATATTTATCACTTTTTAGTTGAATACAGAAAATTTATTTTCCATCCATCAACAATGAAGTTCTTTCAGCCAATCATCTACTTCACCTTCGAAGTGTCAAAAGATGAAGAAACTGCGGATTGGGTATGTTTTTCATTCTATTCATGTCGGAACTTGTCTTCTGATCGTATCCTCACTTTTCCAGACATCATTGGCCCCAACCGATGAGGAACGACAACTCGCTGCAACCATGCCCAGAATTGACCCGCTTCCTGACACTCGTTTTGGAGTCTTCGACTTTGAAAAAGGTGTTGTAGGCCAGGTTGGTTTTTTGTATTACAAATTCGACTTAAACCTTGTTAATGGTGTTTCGAACCAGAAAAAAACCTTCCTTTACCGGTTTAAGTGGTTTGAACAAAGAAAACCAATAAAAAATTGGAAACTCAATAAGTGCCAGATAGAAAGTAGAGAGAAACTATTTTCCTTACCCAACTTATGTTTAGTTCAGAAGTACGAAGTTAGTCATTGAATGAAGTTTTTCCCCAGTACTTGATAGTGATTGTCAAATAAAACAGTATAAAATGTTTTTTGTTTTCAGACTTGAAATAACCTCCAAATAAGAAGTAGGAAAATAGTCAATTGGTGAAAGTTCTCCTCTCTTATTGATTGAGAGCGTGTAGGAAGAATCAGTGAATGAAGTTTCTCTGTTTATTGATAACTAGCAGAGTTGCACGGAAGTAAAATTTTTCACAACGGAAGTCGGAAGACGGAAATGAAATTTTTTCATGGAAGTCGGAAGTCTGAAGTGAAAAAAGGGCGGAAGTCGGAAGTAGAATTTTTCAACGATAGTCGGGAGTGCGAAAAAGTTGAAAAAACCCAGATATCTATTCTAATGAAAAAAGGCTATTTGGTCACACTGTCTTTCCGCGGCCTTTTCTCAGCTCATAGGAGTCGGATCAGAACGGTGAAAACGCCATCGGATAGGTTCTGTTGAAGCGGAGATGCGCATCAACTTTTTAATTCGATCAGACCGCGCGCTGCTGCGCGGCACGGATTTCCTTAGTTTTGAGATTCAAACGTGTCCTCAACGTGATCCATTTATCGCCAAGCATTTTAATTTTCAAAAATGGAGCTATCTAGAAGTTCCAAGTTGTCTGTGAGTTCACGTTTTTACTGAATGACGTTCGTTTGTTCTTTGTTTCGAGTATCAAAACTGGCGGGAAAACGTAGTAGGTGGGGCGCGAAGCGCCCCTGAAGAGTGCTTGTCATATTAATAATAGAACAAGGGGACCGCCCCCTTTGCGCCGCCCACTTTTCGTGAGGCAAATTTTTGGGTGGTCCTTTTTTGTTTTCAATGGGGTCGGGGGAGAGGAAGGGGTTGTGCAAAAGTGGCCGGGGACGGGATTCGAACGCGCGTTGAGCGAGTAGAAATCCAACGCTCTAACCACTCGGTCACCGCCGCACGTTTTTTTCTGATCGATTTTTGCATGGCCACTGGGGGCCCTCGCAGGTTGTTGCATTAGTTCTAGCCGCGCTTGCATTAGTCTTCAACACATTTGGATTGTACGAGAAGAAGGAGAGAAGAGGCCAGGGAGAGGGGGAAGAAAAGAGAGAGAGAGAGAGAGTTTGAAAGAGCAAGTGTGGGAGAGAGAGAGAGAGAGAGAGAGTTTGAAAGAGCAAGTGATGAAAAGAGGGAGATAGAGAGAGAGAGAGAACGAGGGAAAGAGAGAGACAGAGAAAGAGAGACAGATAAAGAGAGAAAGAAAGTGAGACAGAGGGGAGAGAGAGAGAGAGAGAGAGAGAGAGAGAGATAGAGAGAGAGCAAAATCTGCATTTTTGTAATGAAAAAAGGGGCTCTGAGCGTAGCGAGGACTTTCTGCTTGTATTGTATATTCGGGCATTCTCAACAGGTGATAGGTCAATTCCAGACTGAGTAGAAATGATTTCACGGTTTTTTCGTCATTTTTCACGAAAAAAATTTTTTTGACGGAAGTCGGAAGTCTGAAGTGAAAAAAGGGCGGAAGTCGGAATTCCGTGCAACTATGATAACTAGTGTCTAGGAAAAACAGTATAAAACTTTATTTTCGTTACCAGATTTAAAAAAAAACATCCACTTCAGAAGTACGAAGCCAGTCAATACGAACCCGACGAACTGGAACTGCCGCTGGCGAAGTTGTCCCATGGAGGGGATCTCGAGACGTACACTTGGTTCGGAATGCGTGATATGGCCAATCATGAAGCGATTATGGATCAGTTTGCCTTGCCCGACAGAGACTATCGATGTCTGGTGACGTATATTGCAAAGATGTGGAACCGGCAGTTGGTTTACAAGCATTTTGTCACGACTGGTGAGGTTTTGTGGTTTCTCAGTGAAAATGTATCCGGAAAGTGTAAAACTTAGTGATTCAGGATCAGTTTTTCTCACCTATAGTTCAAGTTACAGAAGTTTTAATTTAATGAAAATTCGAGGGGCCAACTTATTAGTGTGAACTAAGAAAGTAGTATTTTGGTTCAAAATACGCAGAAAATTATCGAAAAAGACTGTTTTCTGACAGCCTAACTTCTATAACATCTGATCACAATTTCGTACTGTTTATTGAAATCATCGGTTCTGACCATTATTTCGTATGGAATACGTAACTTATGAAAAACGTTGAATTTATCATGCCAGTAGCCAATATTTCTCATTTCATGAATAGATTCCAACTTTAGAAGTGACTGACATCGTCGGAAAACGTCATCACAACATCTCGGTGACTTTTTACGGCATCCCTTACATGTTCTTGGGAGCGACAGCACGTCACGTCAACCCCAGCATCAGTCTTCAGAGAGCGTTCAGAAGTATTGTTGCGCAGTTGATGGTACTCAGAATTCTACCCATGGAGATGTTCTTCTTGCGCGAAAATTATGGAGGAGTGAGTTTTTCTTCCAGAAGAATGGCGTAATGAAGAAAATACTAAAGTTTTGACCCATCAGTATTGTTAAATCAGAATAATAAGTTTTCATTCGAACAATTTTGATCCATACGCAAAATTTCCATTCATATTGAGTTACTTTTTCTCCTTGTGATTTTTGGAAAGATACTAAGGTTCTGGTTCGGAACGATGGCTTTGAAGATTATTTTCGAAAAATTCTATAAAGAAATCCGATTTTTGTCCGGAATGAATCGAAAAAATAACTCATATGATGATAATTTAAAAATTTATTCGTTTCCAGCACTGGGACTTTTCTCTCATCTACGCTGTCAGATCTCGCTTTGCAGCGCTGGAAAACCTGGCTAGTAAACGTGAGTGTTTCTGTTTTTAAAATAATTAAAAATGCTAAAAGTCAATGTAGAATTTTTTTCATTGCAGTGAAGTTAACTTTTATTACGAGTTTTGAAGCGAAAAACTACTGAAAATTAGTTTTAAAAAAATATCATGTGTTAATCTTTATTTCAATATTGAAGGGAAAAAACAGGAAGTAACCTTGCTTTGAAGTGATTTTTGTTTTGAAAAAATTAAAAATTCAAGAAATTGAATATAAGCTAAGTAAGGGAAAGTTCGTCTATCATATGTAAACTAACTTTGGTTTTGTAGATAGAACGATAAACTGACCTATTTGGGGAAAAAACAATCTAGGAAAATGAAGAGTAGACAAATGATGAGAGAATTTCCTGTCATTCACATAAAAAATCACTTATTGTAGAGAAAACGAAAAGTTACCTGTTTCAGCAACCTTCGCAGCAATGTATGAACATACGATAGCGACTCTACGACCTTTCCAGTCTCTGTACCTCCTATCCAAGTCTTTCGCACTGCGTATGCAATTGGAAGGAAGAGCATATTGGAAGACGAGATCTGTGATAGAGCTGCCACCTGCAGTGCCTATACCAGACGAACCGAAGTTCATGTCGATGTACTTTTCATTCGTTACGAATCAACAGGCTGAAGTGAATTGGGTGAGTTTTAGAGTTTAAAGATTGAAGCATTGTCAAAGTATTAGTGAAAAAGTTTAAAAAAAATAAAATGATAGAGAAACTGCTTGAAGGCTTAATCTAGATTTTTGCACGGAATACTTATAATCTTTTCAAAAACATAGAGTCTTGAGAAGTAGACTTCGTATTCGTTGAATAAAACGACGTTCAGAGAAGTTATAAGAAGAAAACTCGAAGAATAAATATAATTGACAAAGGAAAATACAGTATCATCACTTTTTGTAGCCATCGGTAATTGATGGGAACATTGTTTTCTGTACTGAGCATGAATTCTGAAGAGTGAACGATTTATCTTCAAAAAATGTTTCGAGTTTGAGTTTCATTCAGTTTCATAGAACTTTTATAAAGACCCAAAAACTTAACTAATCATTTCGATTATTTTAAGTTTTGATGTCCTGTTATGAGAAAAGTGAAAAATATCACAGTTTTGGTGTAAGTAGTACGTAAATATTCATATGCGATAGATTATTCAAAATAAGTAATGCTGTTTCAAAGAAAACGCGGCGGAAAAGTTTAAGCTGAAAATTCAGAACGAAATGCATGGATCGGAACCAACAATAGACACGTTTGATGAAGGAGAACTCGAGCAAGAAATCAGAGCTCCAGTTCCTCAATGGGAGCAATACATTGGATGGGAACAGACTGTGAACGCATACAAAGTTTTCAAGGTGACTATTCAGGCTTAATTTGTTTCTCATTGTAAGGTTGTTGAGATGCTGCATCGGAGAAGGCATAAATTGACCCACTCAATTTCAGGCCAACAAGACGGATTTCTCACTATCGGACGTTATCTGCAAGGAATATTTGATGCAGAGCGAGAAGGTTATTTTCATGAAAAATTTTGAGGAAAAATCAGTACGAATATCATTTTGTACGATTACATGAAAGTGTCAAAAAGTTGAAACTTGACAATTTGACACAGGATTCATTATTCGTATGAGAAAAATCGATGTGATCATCATTCCGTCGAACAGAATAACTTTTTGTTGGTGATTTGTAGCGCTACGAAAAAATGTTTTCAATTTATAATTTGAGTTTTAAAAGTCGATAGACTAAAATAATATTCTGGATGAAACGATGAGAAACAGGGCAATTAGTAAATCGCATCCCATCGCATCCCGCATCCCATTTTCGAAAACGGGATGCGATAACTTTTTTCGCATCGCATGAACACCTATTTTTAAAGCTTAGGTTAGGTTTGGGTCAGCTTAACGTTCAACCTAAGCCTAAATACAAGGTGATTGGGCTGTTCCGAGCAAAGTTACAGAAGTTTGAAAAAAACGGGATGCGATGGGATGCGATTTACTAATTGCCGAGAAAAAGTATTACGAGGAACCATTCTAATCGATACTCAACATTTTGGCAGATCAAAAGGCATAATACAATATAACCGCTTCGCAACCGCATTGCCAACCTCCGCTTTCATTTTCGAAAGTGTCTGTACTTTAATAAATGTTTCACTTGACATAACGAAGGTGCGAACTGTTCCCAACGATAGATTTACCTACTTCAAACATTTTTCCGTTATGATTTGTGAAGCTGGGATGAAAAAAAATAGGAAAAGTGAAATTTTTGAACTACAGTAACTGAAATTATCTATCGATTTGCTTTGCTAACACTTTTTTTTGGAAAAAAAAACAATTTCAGACGTACCTCGAGATGACGGATACAATCAACCCAGGAACCATGCAGATGATCGTAACCCTGATCCGAGCCTTTGTCCACCCCATGAAAACGGACATTATGGTGTTCTATCAGTTCGATTCAGGCACGTGGTGCTGTCGCCTGTACGTCGCTGGACCACTTCAGACGCTGACCAACAAGATTTGTTATCACAAATTGAAGTCGTGAGTTTTTATACTATTCGGAAAGATTTTTTGTTTCCAAATGAAGAGGTTTTTCGATTATTTTACTGTGAAAATGTGGTGAACTCGAACCATGATCCATTTTTCACTGTAGAAATGTAGTTTTTCGCACGAAACATGTCTAAGCCATGATGCGTTTTTTGTATGTTTTCACCATGAAAATGTAGTTTTTCACACGAAACATGTCTAAGCCTAGACCATGATTCGTTTTTTGCATGTTTCTACCATGAAAATGTAGTTTTTCACACGAAACATGTCTAAGCCTAGACCATGATGCGTTTTTGCATGTTTCTACCATGAAAATGTAGTTTTTCACACGAAACATGTCTAAGCCTAGACCATGATGCGTTTTTGCATGTTTCTACCATGAAAATGTAGTTTTTCACACGAAACATGTCTAAGCCTAGACCATGATGCGTTTTTGCATGTTTCTACCATGAAAATGTAGTTTTTCACACGAAACATGTCTAAGCCTAGACCATGATGCGTTTTTGCATGTTTCTACCATGAAAATGTAGTTTTTCACACGAAACATGTCTAAGCCTAGACCATGATGCGTTTTTGCATGTTTCTACCATGAAAATGTAGTTTTTCACACGAAACATGTCTAAGCCTAGACCATGATGCGTTTTTGCATGTTTCTACCATGAAAATGTAGTTTTTCACACGAAACATGTCTAAGCCTAGACCATGATGCGTTTTTGCATGTTTCTACCATGAAAATGTAGTTTTTCACACGAAACATGTCTAAGCCTAGACCATGATGCGTTTTTGCATGTTTCTACCATGAAAATGTAGTTTTTCACACGAAACATGTCTAAGCCTAGACCATGATGCGTTTTTGCATGTTTCTACCATGAAAATGTAGTTTTTCACACGAAACATGTCTAAGCCTAGACCATGATGCGTTTTTGCATGTTTCTACCATGAAAATGTAGTTTTTCACACGAAACATGTCTAAGCCTAGACCATGATGCGTTTTTGCATGTTTCTACCATGAAAATGTAGTTTTTCACACGAAACATGTCTAAGCCTAGACCATGATGCGTTTTTTGCATGTTTCTACCATGAAAATGTAGTTTTTCACACGAAACATGTCTAAGCCTAGACCATGATGCGTTTTTTGCATGTTTCTACCATGAAAATGTAGTTTTTCACACGAAACATGTCTAAGCCTAGACCATGATGCGTTTTTGCATGTTTCTACCATGAAAATGTAGTTTTTCACACGAAACATGTCTAAGCCTAGACCATGATGCGTTTTTGCATGTTTCTACCATGAAAATGTAGTTTTTCACACGAAACATGTCTAAGCCTAGACCATGATGCGTTTTTGCATGTTTCTACCATGAAAATGTAGTTTTTCACACGAAACATGTCTAAGCCTAGACCATGATGCGTTTTTGCATGTTTCTACCATGAAAATGTAGTTTTTCACACGAAACATGTCTAAGCCTAGACCATGATGCGTTTTTGCATGTTTCTACCATGAAAATGTAGTTTTTCACACGAAACATGTCTAAGCCTAGACCATGATGCGTTTTTGCATGTTTCTACCATGAAAATGTAGTTTTTCACACGAAACATGTCTAAGCCTAGACCATGATGCGTTTTTGCATGTTTCTACCATGAAAATGTAGTTTTTCACACGAAACATGTCTAAGCCTAGACCATGATGCGTTTTTGCATGTTTCTACCATGAAAATGTAGTTTTTCACACGAAACATGTCTAAGCCTAGACCATGATGCGTTTTTGCATGTTTCTACCATGAAAATGTAGTTTTTCACACGAAACATGTCTAAGCCTAGACCATGATGCGTTTTTGCATGTTTCTACCATGAAAATGTAGTTTTTCACACGAAACATGTCTAAGCCTAGACCATGATGCGTTTTTGCATGTTTCTACCATGAAAATGTAGTTTTTCACACGAAACATGTCTAAGCCTAGACCATGATGCGTTTTTGCATGTTTCTACCATGAAAATGTAGTTTTTCACACGAAACATGTCTAAGCCTAGACCATGATGCGTTTTTGCATGTTTCTACCATGAAAATGTAGTTTTTCACACGAAACATGTCTAAGCCTAGACCATGATGCGTTTTTGCATGTTTCTACCATGAAAATGTAGTTTTTCACACGAAACATGTCTAAGCCTAGACCATGATGCGTTTTTGCATGTTTCTACCATGAAAATGTAGTTTTTCACACGAAACATGTCTAAGCCTAGACCATGATGCGTTTTTGCATGTTTCTACCATGAAAATGTAGTTTTTCACACGAAACATGTCTAAGCCTAGACCATGATGCGTTTTTGCATGTTTCTACCATGAAAATGTAGTTTTTCACACGAAACATGTCTAAGCCTAGACCATGATGCGTTTTTGCATGTTTCTACCATGAAAATGTAGTTTTTCACACGAAACATGTCTAAGCCTAGACCATGATGCGTTTTTGCATGTTTCTACCATGAAAATGTAGTTTTTCACACGAAACATGTCTAAGCCTAGACCATGATGCGTTTTTTGCATGTTTCTACCATGAAAATGTAGTTTTTCACACGAAACATGTCTAAGCCTAGACCATGATGCGTTTTTGCATGTTTCTACCATGAAAATGTAGTTTTTCACACGAAACATGTCTAAGCCTAGACCATGATGCGTTTTTGCATGTTTCTACCATGAAAATGTAGTTTTTCACACGAAACATGTCTAAGCCTAGACCATGATGCGTTTTTGCATGTTTCTACCATGAAAATGTAGTTTTTCACACGAAACATGTCTAAGCCTAGACCATGATGCGTTTTTGCATGTTTCTACCATGAAAATGTAGTTTTTCACACGAAACATGTCTAAGCCTAGACCATGATGCGTTTTTGCATGTTTCTACCATGAAAATGTAGTTTTTCACACGAAACATGTCTAAGCCTAGACCATGATGCGTTTTTGCATGTTTCTACCATGAAAATGTAGTTTTTCACACGAAACATGTCTAAGCCTAGACCATGATGCGTTTTTGCATGTTTCTACCATGAAAATGTAGTTTTTCACACGAAACATGTCTAAGCCTAGACCATGATGCGTTTTTGCATGTTTCTACCATGAAAATGTAGTTTTTCACACGAAACATGTCTAAGCCTAGACCATGATGCGTTTTTGCATGTTTCTACCATGAAAATGTAGTTTTTCACACGAAACATGTCTAAGCCTAGACCATGATGCGTTTTTGCATGTTTCTACCATGAAAATGTAGTTTTTCACACGAAACATGTCTAAGCCTAGACCATGATGCGTTTTTGCATGTTTCTACCATGAAAATGTAGTTTTTCACACGAAACATGTCTAAGCCTAGACCATGATGCGTTTTTGCATGTTTCTACCATGAAAATGTAGTTTTTCACACGAAACATGTCTAAGCCTAGACCATGATGCGTTTTTTGCATGTTTCTACCATGAAAATGTAGTTTTTCACACGAAACATGTCTAAGCCTAGACCATGATGCGTTTTTTGCATGTTTCTACCATGAAAATGTAGTTTTTCACACGAAACATGTCTAAGCCTAGACCATGATGCGTTTTTTGCATGTTTCTACCATGAAAATGTAGTTTTTCACACGAAACATGTCTAAGCCTAGACCATGATGCGTTTTTTGCATGTTTCTACCATGAAAATGTAGTTTTTCACACGAAACATGTCTAAGCCTAGACCATGATGCGTTTTTTGCATGTTTCTACCATGAAAATGTAGTTTTTCACACGAAACATGTCTAAGCCTAGACCATGATGCGTTTTTTGCATGTTTCTACCATGAAAATGTAGTTTTTCACACGAAACATGTCTAAGCCTAGACCATGATGCGTTTTTTGCATGTTTCTACCATGAAAATGTAGTTTTTCACACGAAACATGTCTAAGCCTAGACCATGATGCGTTTTTGCATGTTTCTACCATGAAAATGTAGTTTTTCACACGAAACATGTCTAAGCCTAGACCATGATGCGTTTTTGCATGTTTCTACCATGAAAATGTAGTTTTTCACACGAAACATGTCTAAGCCTAGACCATGATGCGTTTTTGCATGTTTCTACCATGAAAATGTAGTTTTTCACACGAAACATGTCTAAGCCTAGACCATGATGCGTTTTTGCATGTTTCTACCATGAAAATGTAGTTTTTCACACGAAACATGTCTAAGCCTAGACCATGATGCGTTTTTTGCATGTTTCTACCATGAAAATGTAGTTTTTCACACGAAACATGTCTAAGCCTAGACCATGATGCGTTTTTTGCATGTTTCTACCATGAAAATGTAGTTTTTCACACGAAACATGTCTAAGCCTAGACCATGATGCGTTTTTTGCATGTTTCTACCATGAAAATGTAGTTTTTCACACGAAACATGTCTAAGCCTAGACCATGATGCGTTTTTGCATGTTTCTACCATGAAAATGTAGTTTTTCACACGAAACATGTCTAAGCCTAGACCATGATGCGTTTTTGCATGTTTCTACCATGAAAATGTAGTTTTTCACACGAAACATGTCTAAGCCTAGACCATGATGCGTTTTTGCATGTTTCTACCATGAAAATGTAGTTTTTCACACGAAACATGTCTAAGCCTAGACCATGATGCGTTTTTTGCATGTTTCTACCATGAAAATGTAGTTTTTCACACGAAACATGTCTAAGCCTAGACCATGATGCGTTTTTTGCATGTTTCTACCATGAAAATGTAGTTTTTCACACGAAACATGTCTAAGCCTAGACCATGATGCGTTTTTTGCATGTTTCTACCATGAAAATGTAGTTTTTCACACGAAACATGTCTAAGCCTAGACCATGATCCGTTTTTTGCATGTTTTCACCATGAAAATGTAGTTTTTCACACGAAACATGTCTAAGCCTAGACCATGATGCGTTTTTCGCATGTTTCTACCATGAAAATGTCGTTTTTCACACGAAACATGTCTAAGCCTAGACCATGATGCGTTTTTTGCATGTTTCTACCATGAAAATGTCGTTTTTCACACGAAACATGTCTAAGCCTAGACCATGATGCGTTTTTCGCATGTTTCTACCATGAAAATGTCGTTTTTCACACGAAACATGTCTAAGCCTAGACCATGATGCGTTTTTTGCATGTTTCTACCATGAAAATGTAGTTTTTCACACGATCTCTGACCGAATAAGGCGTTTCACCTTTTTACTGAAAAAAATGTAGTTTTTCTCATAAACATGACTGAAACCGCACCATGAAAAAGTTTTAAATTGTGTATTCACAATCTGTACTTCTAGAATGTTATCGTATTAATACACTGAATTCAGAAAAGCCTTCCACGGAGCCATGCTCCAGCTGTACTGCTTCTTCATCAAGTACATGATAGCTCTGCCGAAGCTCGAGGAGTTTGTGATTGAAGATACTGTGAGTTGCTTCTCTTTTTGCCTTTGATAAATTTCGTAATAAAAATTTTTCGAGAAATTTCTCGAAATTATGGAAAAGCGATGAGATTGATTTTTGAGTTGAACAATTTTGTTCAAAATTAGGCTTGGAATGATTTTTAGAAATCAAGAAAAGTGATATTTTGCCCGAAAGTAGTTGATTTTTGAAGTTTCCATGATTTTAAAAATTTTTTCCAGGAAAGACTTCACTACGTAGTCTCCTTCACTTCCGTCATGGTCGACAGCTTGATTGGAAGCGTCTCGAATGCTGTCTTGAAAGGGGTATATTTTACTACGGAACTTTGAGTTATTGAAATAAAATTGTATTTCATACATTAATCAAAAAAATACAAGAGCTACTACTTTTCGTTTTAGGAGTTTGCGAAGCGCTCCTCCTTTTTACCATGTAAGTGAGACATCTCACTGTGTATGCGCTGAGGTGAGAACATCGGCGAAATTGTATGGCGATACGAGTGTTGAAAACATTTTCCAAATGTACCGAACACATTCTATGCTTGAAAGCGGAAAGTTTGATCATTCCAGACAAAAATTAAAAGTAAAATTTGCGAGTTACTGCAGTTGTGCTACTGTTGGGGTGTGTTAGAGTCCTTGTTTCTACTCAGTCAGTAATTCACCTTCACCTGTTGAGAATGAGCGGATATACAATATCTCTGGGTTTTTCAACTTTTTTGCACTCCCGACTACCGTTGAAAAAACTCTACTTCCGACTTCCATTTTGAAAAATTTTACTTCCGTGCAACTCTGGTGTATTGTAACTTTTCAAAAAGAAAATAAAAAGTTTTTCAAAATCGAGAGTTTCCCTCATGAATTGGTCATTAGCGGTAGAAAAGCACATTCTTTTTCGAAAAAGTGAACAATTCTGTTCAGCTGGACATCGAACAGGCATTGAATCAAGTTCTAGAAGGTAACAAAACGATGTGGCTAACAAGACGTCTACCACTGACGACGGCTCTGTATGAGGTAAAACTTCTAATTGTTCAAAAACCCCAATTGAGTACATGTTTCAGAAGAAAAAAGAGCTGAAGACCTTCAGAATCATCCCGTGCGCAAGAATGACCATGGATCAAATGGTCCAGTTCCAAGTTGCTTATAGCAATCAGGTACTATTCTGATCTACAATATTCTCATTTTGAAGATTTTGAGAAAACAAACGACAAAAAAATAATCAAACTAGATCCATTTTTATTAAAAAACGACACAGAAATCATCAGTTTAAACATGAAGTTTCGAAAAATTTAAAAATATTCATATTTCCGAAAATAAAAGTCGATAAATAAAACTTTATATATATATAGAAAAAAAATTAATATAGATTTAATTGAGGTACCAAAAAAAATAAACTCTGAATGTACTCCGGAATTAACTCTGAATTAACTTTTTTTGCGAACATCTGAAAGTAGGATACCGAAATAGTAGAGACCCGGAGATGATTTTCAAAAGTTACTAGAATCAGTTTTAGTTGCTTTTCTCTTTTTAAGACCTCTGTGATCGTTCAACTTTATATGCAGTTAATTCAGAGTTAATTCCGGAGTACATTCAGAGTTAATTCCGGAGTACATTCAGAGTTAATTCCGGAGTACATTCAGAGTTAATTCCGGAGTACATTCAGAGTTAATTCCGGAGTACATTCAGAGTTAATTCCGGAGTACATTCAGAGTTAATTCCGAAGTATATTCAGAGTTAATTCCGGAGTACATTCAGAGTTAATTCCGGAGTACATTCAAAGTTAATTCCGGAGTACATTCAGAGTTAATTCCGGAGTACATTCAGAGTTAATTCCGGAGTACATTCAGAGTTAATTCCGGAGTACATTCAGAGTTAATTCCGGAGTACATTCAGAGTTATTTTTTTGGTGCCACTCAATTAACTCTATATTAATTTTTTTTTCTAGAGATAGAGAGAATATTCTTTCTTAAATATGAAATCGTAAAAGTAGAAACAGATTCATGATTCGAAAATTTATCAGAATCAGTGAAAAAAATCAGTTCGAGCACTCCATACACTATAAAATGTTTAAAAAGTGTGCTCGAGATTAGGAAAAAAGTCTTTTTCATTGAAGTGTTGAATTTAAAATTGGTTTTTATCAGAATTTGAGTGCCGGAGAGTAGGTAAACTAATGGAATCAAATTTCAGGACATAAATCTAGCGCAGATCAAGGACGAAGACACTACAGAAGAGCTTCAAAAGGTTCTATTTTTCATTTATCTGCGAAGACGTTCGAATCTTCCAGAAAAACAAAAATTTCGAAAACCTTCGTTCATCCTTATTGCATAATGGTCTGATTGGAGCCGAACTGACACCAACGTTGGCGCAACCACCAGGACCGAAAGCGACTGCACCATTATCAGCTAGAGAAACTGAACGTCAGAAGCTGAAGCGAATGCTGGAAATGGAACGAGAGAAGCTCCTAAGACTGCAAGACGCAGTGGTCAATCATCCACCCGCTTTGAACATGCTACCTAACCAGATGTCCGCGGCGCCACTCGGTTTCCAACCGGTTGGTGTTGCTCCAGTTGGTGTTGCTCCAGTTGGTGTTCAGCCAGTGGGTGTAAGACCGGTTGGTGTACTTCCCGTGGGTGTCCCACCGGTCAAACTACCCGCCCCAGGGCTCATCCCTCTTCCGATCCCGAAGCCGGTGAAGGTACCATTGGTGAGTTTTGGGATATTTACCAGAGGAAAAATATACTTCTTGTCTTTATGGGATTTCTTCGGTCTCATGTTACAAGTATGCATTTCTCGCTACAAATTTTGATGCTAAAGCGCCAAAACGTTAGGTTCAAATATCTTTCTCTCTTTCTCTCTCTTTCTCTCTCTCTCTCTCTCTCTCTCTCTCTCTCTCTATTTCTTTCTCTCTCTTTTCTCTCTCTCTCTCTCTCTTTCTCTCTCTATTTCTTTCTCTCTTTTCTCTCTCTCTCTCTCTCTCTCTCTCTCTCTCTCTCTCTCTCTCTCTCTCTCTCTCTCTCTATTTCTTTCTCTCTCTCTCTCTTTTTCTCTCTCTCTTTCTCTCTCTTTTCTCTCTCTCTTTCTCTCTCTCTTTCTCTCTCTCTCTCTCTCTCTCTCTCGCTCTCTCTCTCTCTCTCTCTCTCTCTCTCTCTCTCTCTCTCTCTCTCTCTCTCTCTCTCTCTCTTTCTACCGTGTTAGAAGTGCACATTAGAAATGAAAATGTCTCACGAAAGGTAGGCGGTCTCCTTGTCTATTCTAATGAAAAAAGGCTATTTGGTCACACTGTCTTTCCGCGGCCTGTTCTCAGCTCATAGGAGTCGGATCAGAACGGTGAAAACGCCATCAGATAGGTTCTGTTGAAGCGGAGATGCGCATCAACTTTTTAATTCGATCAGACCGCGCGCTGCTGCGCGGCACGGATTTCCTTAGTTTTGAAATTCAAACGTGTCCTCAACGTGATCCATTTATCGCCTAGCATTTTAATTATTTAAAAAATAGAGCTATCTAGAAGTTCCAAGTTGTCTGTGAGTTCACGTTTTTACTGAATGACGTTCGTTTGTTCTTTGTTTCGAATATCAAAGCTGGCGGGAAAAAAGTAATAGGTGGGGCGCGAAGCGCCCCTGAAGAGTGCTTGTTCTATTATAAATCTGATTTTCAGAAAGCCCCCGAAGGAATGAAATCACCACCGATTATCACGATATCACCGGAACCGCCGGTAGAATTACCCCCACGGGAAGAGCAGCAGTCGAGTTCGAGAGGCACCACACGGAGTCGTCGTGAAGATGATCGTCATCCTTCGTCGAGTCGACGAGAAAAGGACTGCCGGAAGGACCGTCCACCGGCTGGTTCGGAGAGACCAGAAGAGAAGAAGGTTGGTCTTTGATTAAAACTAACGAGAGTTACTGAAATGGTCAATTTTAATAAGAATCTGAGAATCCTAGACAGGTTCAATGGAAATACTTTTTTATTTTTAGTGATTTTTAAACATTCATAAGGCTGTTCAACTGTTTAGGCTATTTTTCTCAATTGTCCTGAACATAGTTCGACCGGTCGTGAATCGTAGTTTTGTGACACTCTTTTTACAGTAACTTTCGGATACTGTACCTTGAAGTGAAAAATCGTGACATACCCGTGGCTACTACGGTATCCTGAGGTACCGTTACTGTAATGGAGATATACTGGAAGTGATACCAGTTGTATCACGATACATAACCTTAATGCGCGGTAGTTATACGGCCTATGACTTCCAGCGTTCACCAAGGACTTCACGTTTCGATCAACCTGCATGGCAACCAGCTGAACCCAGATCCGATGAACGTCACACACCAACCCAATTCGACTCCAGAAGGGAAGAAGAGTTGGCGAGGATACACCATCCGGTTCACCCTGGCCACCACCGACACCAAAATCCACGCCAGTTGCCTCCTCATCATGCCTTCGAACCACACGACCACTATCAGGTACGCCTTTATTGGTTGAAATTTGCACGACTCCTTTTCTACATGGTGTAGATTTTTCGGTAGCAAGAGCTTCACAGTAGGTGCGCAGGTTGCACAATGCAAACCAGGAATAAGTGAATTCAGCCGCTCTGCAACCGCTTTGCAGACCCTCCGCGGAGCGCACTTATCTCATTATTTTGTTTTCGATTTTTTTGCTAGTGTGAAAGATGTTTTACTCGTTTTCTTTTTTACCTACTTCGAACAACTTTCCGTTACGATTTGTGACTTTGAGATTTAAAAAGGCAGGAAAAATAAAATGTTTTCAACTACAGTAACTGAGATTTGATCTACTCTATCGATTGCCCCGCCTTGCTTACACTTTTCGTTTTCGTTCACCGCAATGTGCCCTGTGAAGTTGCTTGCATAAAATGTCAAAAGGTAAAACATGTTCGGCATGTTTTCAAGCGTTTAAGATGGTTAGAAGTGCAACAAACAAGTTTCAGGACCAAGTGATACATCCGCCTACCCACGTCGACCCTCATCATCAGCCACGTCATCACGCAGACACACGATACGTTGATCCTAGACACCAAGAACAACGTCGTATAGCTCCTTTGATGTCTGTTGAGTTGCCTGTAGGCCTTATTCCTCATCCCGCAGCACCGCCTGGACCAGTCATAGTCCCTAGGCCGGTCAGCCCAACGGTTCGACGACTTGATAATCCTCCGGTTAAATTGAGTAGGCGGCAAGCGGCGGTGAGTGTTTCGCGTTCTCTCCTCTCTCTATCTTCCTCTCTCTCTCTCTCTCTCTCTCTCTCTCTCTCTCTCTCTCTCCGTGATTGAAAACAAACTTTCAGGCTGAACGGCAACGAATCATAGAATACGAATTAGCATCGCATGGCTCGAACAGTACTGCGTACCATGATATCCATGTCAGTTTTTTTTCCCTTTTAACATGTCTTAAACCAAAATGTGCCAATGGCCAGTTTTAAGAACATCTTGTGCTTTTCAGGTTAGCCATATTCTCCCGCCATCATCTGATAGAGCAGAAAAAAGATCAAGATCCGACCGGTCGAGCCCTCCACGAAGGGTTAGAAGTCCTGAAGAGAAAAGACGAAGAAGAAGGATATAGGGTATGTTTTTCTCTCATTCTCACTCTCTCTCTCTCTTTTCCTCTCAGCCTCAAAATTCCGAATTTCAGTCGAGAAGATGAATTTCGAGCAACACTTCACCACCCCACAAACTACTGGTAAATAGTATTCCTCTTGTTGTATTGTTGAAGATTACTATAACATGATGAATTTTATCTCTTCAATGTAGTGATGAATACAGACGACTCTGTTGAAAAACTTATCGAAAGAGCTGAGGACAGCAGAATCATACAAATGAGTCTAACTTGAGAACGGAGGCTGAGAATAACGTGGAATAGGTATTTTCGTACATCATAAGCGAACTTGAACCGATACACACCTCGGCAAAGGCAGTTGAAAAGTGTAAGCAGAGAAAGTCGATAAAGTAGATCAAATATCAGTTTCTGTAGTTCAAAAAATTTTACCTTTCCCCTTTTTTTCAAAAAACCTGAACTCTCTTTTCCAACCCTTAAATTTAAAAAAAACCTTTAACTTTACGTGCATGATTAGACCACTCGCTGTTCATTTTCTATAAACCATGACAGTTGATGATGACGGGTTTGATAAAAATCCACAGAAGGAGAGACTGAAGCAGATAATTGAGGTGAGCCACGTCCATCAGCTCCGCCCATCTGGTTCAGAGGCGTAAAAAAGAGTATCAAGCGGCGCGAGCCGAAGAAAAGCAGAGAAAAGAGTTGGAGAAGAAGGAAAATGAAAAGAAAGTGATCGTCAAGGTTCCATCATCTGTCATTGGGTGGGAACGCCCCTTTTCAGTTTTTGACTTTGTAGCTCAGATCGATTTCCAAAGAAGAAGTCAATGAAGAAATATCATCTAGAGATGTCCAACAAGAGAACATGGATATTATCGCAAAGTTGAACACATCTATCGAACATGTCGAAGTGAGACAACCGCTACGTATGACCGTTACGCGTGAGAGTTGTTCAGGAATACATTGGGAAAGTGAAAAAGCTGTCTGAAGGTGCAACAGAATGGTTCAATAAGTATGATGGGATCATTGATAATATTCAAAAAGAAGTAGAAACCTGCGAAAACGATAATGAAGTTAAATTCACTTATATCAATCAAATGGTGAGGCGTTTCTCTCTCTCTCTCTCTCTCTTTCTCTCTCTGTCTCTCTCTCTCTTTCTATCTCTTTCTTTTTCTCTCTCTCTCTCTCTCTCTCTCTCTCTCTCTCTCTTTCTCTCTCTCTTTTTTTTCTCTCTCTCTCTCTCTCTTTCTCTCTCTGTCTCTCTCTCTTTCTCTCTTTCTATCTCTTTCTTTCTCTCTCTCTCTCTCTCTCTCTCTCTCTCTTTCTCTCTCTCTCTCTCTCTCTCTCTCTCTCTCTCTCTCTCTCTCTCTCTCTCTCTCTCTCTTCTCTCTCTCTCTCTCTCTCTCTCTCTCTCTCTCTCTCTCTCTCTCTCTCTCTCTCTCTCTCTTTCACCACTTTCTTCCAGCTCTGCGAAATCGAGACAAAAATAGAAAACAACAAAAAGAAATTCGCAATTCACAGCTCCGAAATAGGAATGGAAAATACAATAGTCGTCCAGTTCACAAAAGTTCTATCAGAGGTGGGAAGCAGCGCGGCCCAGCAGTACGGTTAATTTTCAGATTGGAGCATCCTTTGGGATCAAGCTCGTCAGAAGTTCACTCAGGTTCACGGCATTCATTAGAGATTTAATTGGTTGAAGAGAAAGATGTTAACTTCTGAATGAACTTGTTGGAATTATCGACTTTGTATTTAGCAAAGAAGAATATTATCAGATCTTAAATGACTGCAACTTTCAGAAAAGATTGGAAAACCTCTACATAGACCAGTTTCGTGTGTTTGTGCATCAGAACAAAGTTATTCTGAAATGATTGATTCAAATGTTACAGTACCCGAAAGTATTTAAACACAAAATTTTTGACCTCAAAAATCACATAAGGCTATAGCCCATGGATTTTTTCGATTTTGGGTCCGGAAAAAATTGTTGAGATTTTTACAGGAATGAATTCAGGAAGGTTCAAAATTCAGAATAAACCTACTTTGACGCGATTCTGACTATCCGAAATGAAGTTACAGTACTCGAAAGTCACGGTAGCCCACGGCAACATCCCATTTTCAAACTTAAAGATACTCATCGGAATATCCTTGGAATTATGATTCCGTTACTCTAAACCACTTTAGAAATGACTGTGGATAGTTTCCGCGCGATTCGGAGACACAAAATTTTTGACCTCAAAAATCACATAAGGCTATAGCCCATGGATTTTTTCGATTTTGGGTCCGGAAAAAATTGTTGAGATTTTTACAGGAATGAATTCAGGAAGGGATAACATTCAGAATAAACCTACTTTGACGCGATTCTGACTATCCGAAATGAAGTTACAGTAGTCGAAAGTCACGGTAGCCCACGGCAACATCCCATTTTCAAACTTAAAGATACTCATCGGAATATCCTTGGAATTATGAATCCGTTACTCTAAACCACTTTAGAAATGATATTGGATAGTTTCCGAGGAATTCGGAGACACAAAATTTTTGACCTCAAAAATCACATAAGGCTATAGCCCATGGATTTTTTCGATTTTGGGTCCGGAAAAAATTGTTGAGATTTTTACAGGAATGAAATCAGGAAGGGATAACATTCAGAATAAACCTACTTTGACGCGATTCTGACTATCCGAAATGAAGTTACAGTAGTCGAAAGTCACGGTAGCCCACGGCAACATCCCATTTTCAAACTTAAAGATACTCATCGGAATATCCTTGGAATTATGATTCCGTTACTCTAAACCACTTTAGAAATGATATTGGATAGTTTCCGAGGAATTCGGAGACACAAAATTTTTGACCTCAAAAATCACATAAGGCTATAGCCCATGGATTTTTTCGATTTTGGGTCCGGAAAAAATTGTTGAGATTTTTACAGGAATGAAATCAGGAAGGGATAACATTCAGAATAAACCTACTTTGACGCGATTCTGACTATCCGAAATGAAGTTACAGTAGTCGAAAGTCACGGTAGCCCACGGCAACATCCCATTTTCAAACTTAAAGATACTCATCGGAATATCCTTGGAATTATGATTCCGTTACTCTAAACCACTTTAGAAATGATATTGGATAGTTTCCGAGGAATTCGGAGACACAAAATTTTTGACCTCAAAAATCACATAAGGCTATAGCCCATGGATTTTTTCGATTTTGGGTCCGGAAAAAATTGTTGAGATTTTTACAGGAATGAAATCAGGAAGGGATAACATTCAGAATAAACCTACTTTGACGCGATTCTGACTATCCGAAATGAAGTTACAGTAGTCGAAAGTCACGGTAGCCCACGGCAACATCCCATTTTCAAACTTAAAGATACTCATCGGAATATCCTTGGAATTATGATTCCGTTACTCTAAACCACTTTAGAAATGATATTGGATAGTTTCCGAGGAATTCGGAGACACAAAATTTTTGACCTCAAAAATCACATAAGGCTATAGCCCATGGATTTTTTCGATTTTGGGTCCGGAAAAAATTGTTGAGATTTTTACAGGAATGAAATCAGGAAGGGATAACATTCAGAATAAACCTACTTTGACGCGATTCTGACTATCCGAAATGAAGTTACAGTAGTCGAAAGTCACTGTAGCCCACGGCAACATCCCATTTTCAAACTTAAAGATACTCATCGGAATATCCTTGGAATTATGATTCCGTTACTCTAAACCACTTTAGAAATGATATTGGATAGTTTCCGAGCGATTCGGAGACACAAATTTTTTGACCTCAAAAATCACATAAGGCTATAGCCCATGGATTTTTTCGATTTTGGGTCCGGAAAAAATTGTTGAGATTTTTACAGGAATGAAATCAGGAAGGGATAACATTCAGAATAAACCTACTTTGACGCGATTCTGACTATCCGAAATGAAGTTACAGTAGTCGAAAGTCACGGTAGCCCACGGCAACATCCCATTTTCAAACTTAAAGATACTCATCGGAATATCCTTGGAATTATG
This sequence comes from Caenorhabditis parvicauda, assembly GCA_963978915.1. Lineage (NCBI taxonomy): Eukaryota > Metazoa > Nematoda > Chromadorea > Rhabditida > Rhabditidae > Caenorhabditis > Caenorhabditis parvicauda. The sequence continues at coordinate 1,130,451 of OZ022250.1, read as the reverse complement.
ATTCCGTTACTCTAAACCACTTTAGAAATGATATTGGATAGTTTCCGAGGAATTCGGAGACACAAAATTTTTGACCTCAAAAATCACATAAGGCTATAGCCCATGGATTTTTGCGATTTTGGGTCCGGAAAAAATTGTTGAGATTTTTACAGGAATGAAATCAGGAAGGGATAACATTCAGAATAAACCTACTTTGACGCGATTCTGACTATCCGAAATGAAGTTACAGTAGTCGAAAGTCACGGTAGCCCACGGCAACATCCCATTTTCAAACTTAAAGATACTCATCGGAATATCCTTGGAATTATGATTCCGTTACTCTAAACCACTTTAGAAATGATATTGGATAGTTTCCGAGCGATTCGGAGACACAAAATTTTTGACCTCAAAAATCACATAAGGCTATAGCCCATGGATTTTTTCGATTTTGGGTCCGGAAAAAAATGTTGAGATTTTTACAGGAATGAATTCAAGAAGGGATAACATTCAGAATAAACCTACTTTGACGCGATTCTGACTATCCGAAATGAAGTTACAGTACTCGAAAGTCACAGTAGCCCACGGCGATATCCCACTTTCCAACTTGAAGATACTCATCGGAATATCCTTGGAATTATGATTCCGTTACTCTAAACCACTTTAGAAATGATATTGGATAGTTTCCGAGGGATTCGGAGACACAAAATTTTTGACCTCAAAAATCACATAAGGCTATAGCCCATGGATTTTTTCGATTTTGGGTCCGGAAAAAATTGTTGAGATTTTTACAGGAATGAAATCAGGAAGGGATAACATTCAGAATAAACCTACTTTGACGCGATTCTGACTATCCGAAATGAAGTTACAGTAGTCGAAAGTCACGGTAGCCCACGGCAACATCCCATTTTCAAACTTAAAGATACTCATCGGAATATCCTTGGAATTATGATTCCGTTACTCTAAACCACTTTAGAAATGATATTGGATAGTTTCCGAGGAATTCGGAGACACAAAATTTTTGACCTCAAAAATCACATAAGGCTATAGCCCATGGATTTTTTCGATTTTGGGTCCGGAAAAAATTGTTGAGATTTTTACAGGAATGAAATCAGGAAGGGATAACATTCAGAATAAACCTACTTTGACGCGATTCTGACTATCCGAAATGAAGTTACAGTAGTCGAAAGTCACGGTAGCCCACGGCAACATCCCATTTTCAAACTTAAAGATACTCATCGGAATATCCTTGGAATTATGATTCCGTTACTCTAAACCACTTTAGAAATGATATTGGATAGTTTCCGAGGAATTCGGAGACACAAAATTTTTGACCTCAAAAATCACATAAGGCTATAGCCCATGGATTTTTTCGATTTTGGGTCCGGAAAAAATTGTTGAGATTTTTACAGGAATGAAATCAGGAAGGGATAACATTCAGAATAAACCTACTTTGACGCGATTCTGACTATCCGAAATGAAGTTACAGTAGTCGAAAGTCACGGTAGCCCACGGCAACATCCCATTTTCAAACTTAAAGATACTCATCGGAATATCCTTGGAATTATGATTCCGTTACTCTAAACCACTTTAGAAATGATATTGGATAGTTTCCGAGGAATTCGGAGACACAAAATTTTTGACCTCAAAAATCACATAAGGCTATAGCCCATGGATTTTTTCGATTTTGGGTCCGGAAAAAATTGTTGAGATTTTTACAGGAATGAAATCAGGAAGGGATAACATTCAGAATAAACCTACTTTGACGCGATTCTGACTATCCGAAATGAAGTTACAGTAGTCGAAAGTCACGGTAGCCCACGGCAACATCCCATTTTCAAACTTAAAGATACTCATCGGAATATCCTTGGAATTATGATTCCGTTACTCTAAACCACTTTAGAAATGATATTGGATAGTTTCCGAGGAATTCGGAGACACAAAATTTTTGACCTCAAAAATCACATAAGGCTATAGCCCATGGATTTTTTCGATTTTGGGTCCGGAAAAAATTGTTGAGATTTTTACAGGAATGAAATCAGGAAGGGATAACATTCAGAATAAACCTACTTTGACGCGATTCTGACTATCCGAAATGAAGTTACAGTAGTCGAAAGTCACGGTAGCCCACGGCAACATCCCATTTTCAAACTTAAAGATACTCATCGGAATATCCTTGGAATTATGATTCCGTTACTCTAAACCACTTTAGAAATGATATTGGATAGTTTCCGAGGAATTCGGAGACACAAAATTTTTGACCTCAAAAATCACATAAGGCTATAGCCCATGGATTTTTTCGATTTTGGGTCCGGAAAAAATTGTTGAGATTTTTACAGGAATGAAATCAGGAAGGGATAACATTCAGAATAAACCTACTTTGACGCGATTCTGACTATCCGAAATGAAGTTACAGTAGTCGAAAGTCACGGTAGCCCACGGCAACATCCCATTTTCAAACTTAAAGATACTCATCGGAATATCCTTGGAATTATGATTCCGTTACTCTAAACCACTTTAGAAATGATATTGGATAGTTTCCGAGGAATTCGGAGACACAAAATTTTTGACCTCAAAAATCACATAAGGCTATAGCCCATGGATTTTTTCGATTTTGGGTCCGGAAAAAATTGTTGAGATTTTTACAGGAATGAAATCAGGAAGGGATAACATTCAGAATAAACCTACTTTGACGCGATTCTGACTATCCGAAATGAAGTTACAGTAGTCGAAAGTCACTGTAGCCCACGGCAACATCCCATTTTCAAACTTAAAGATACTCATCGGAATATCCTTGGAATTATGATTCCGTTACTCTAAACCACTTTAGAAATGATATTGGATAGTTTCCGAGCGATTCGGAGACACAAATTTTTTGACCTCAAAAATCACATAAGGCTATAGCCCATGGATTTTTTCGATTTTGGGTCCGGAAAAAATTGTTGAGATTTTTACAGGAATGAAATCAGGAAGGGATAACATTCAGAATAAACCTACTTTGACGCGATTCTGACTATCCGAAATGAAGTTACAGTAGTCGAAAGTCACGGTAGCCCACGGCAACATCCCATTTTCAAACTTAAAGATACTCATCGGAATATCCTTGGAATTATGATTCCGTTACTCTAAACCACTTTAGAAATGATATTGGATAGTTTCCGAGGAATTCGGAGACACAAAATTTTTGACCTCAAAAATCACATAAGGCTATAGCCCATGGATTTTTTCGATTATGGGTCCGGAAAAAATTGTTGAGATTTTTACAGGAATGAATTCAAGAAGGGATAACATTCAGAATAAACCTACTTTGACGCGATTCTGACTATCCGAAATGAAGTTACAGTAGTCGAAAGTCACGGTAGCCCACGGCAACATCCCATTTTCAAACTTAAAGATACTCATCGGAATATCCTTGGAATTATGATTCCGTTACTCTAAACCACTTTAGAAATGATATTGGATAGTTTCCGAGGAATTCGGAGACACAAAATTTTTGACCTCAAAAATCACATAAGGCTATAGCCCATGGATTTTTTCGATTTTGGGTCCGGAAAAAATTGTTGAGATTTTTACAGGAATGAAATCAGGAAGGGATAACATTCAGAATAAACCTACTTTGACGCGATTCTGACTATCCGAAATGAAGTTACAGTAGTCGAAAGTCACGGTAGCCCACGGCAACATCCCATTTTCAAACTTAAAGATACTCATCGGAATATCCTTGGAATTATGATTCCGTTACTCTAAACCACTTTAGAAATGATATTGGATAGTTTCCGAGGAATTCGGAGACACAAAATTTTTGACCTCAAAAATCACATAAGGCTATAGCCCATGGATTTTTTCGATTTTGGGTCCGGAAAAAATTGTTGAGATTTTTACAGGAATGAAATCAGGAAGGGATAACATTCAGAATAAACCTACTTTGACGCGATTCTGACTATCCGAAATGAAGTTACAGTAGTCGAAAGTCACGGTAGCCCACGGCAACATCCCATTTTCAAACTTAAAGATACTCATCGGAATATCCTTGGAATTATGATTCCGTTACTCTAAACCACTTTAGAAATGATATTGGATAGTTTCCGAGGAATTCGGAGACACAAAATTTTTGACCTCAAAAATCACATAAGGCTATAGCCCATGGATTTTTTCGATTTTGGGTCCGGAAAAAATTGTTGAGATTTTTACAGGAATGAAATCAGGAAGGGATAACATTCAGAATAAACCTACTTTGACGCGATTCTGACTATCCGAAATGAAGTTACAGTAGTCGAAAGTCACGGTAGCCCACGGCAACATCCCATTTTCAAACTTAAAGATACTCATCGGAATATCCTTGGAATTATGATTCCGTTACTCTAAACCACTTTAGAAATGATATTGGATAGTTTCCGAGGAATTCGGAGACACAAAATTTTTGACCTCAAAAATCACATAAGGCTATAGCCCATGGATTTTTTCGATTTTGGGTCCGGAAAAAATTGTTGAGATTTTTACAGGAATGAAATCAGGAAGGGATAACATTCAGAATAAACCTACTTTGACGCGATTCTGACTATCCGAAATGAAGTTACAGTAGTCGAAAGTCACTGTAGCCCACGGCAACATCCCATTTTCAAACTTAAAGATACTCATCGGAATATCCTTGGAATTATGATTCCGTTACTCTAAACCACTTTAGAAATGATATTGGATAGTTTCCGAGGAATTCGGAGACACAAAATTTTTGACCTCAAAAATCACATAAGGCTATAGCCCATGGATTTTTTCGATTTTGTGTCCGGAAAAAAATGTTGAGATTTTTACAGGAATGAATTCAGGAATGGATAACATTCAGAATAAACCTACTCTGACGCGATTCTGACTATCCGAAATGAAGTTACAGTACTCGAAAGTCACAGTAGCCCACGGCGATATCCCACTTTCCAACTTGAAGATACTCATCGGAATATCCTTGGAATTATGATTCCGTTACTCTAAACCACTTTAGAAATGATATTGGATAGTTTCCGAGCGATTCGGAGACACAAATTTTTTGACCTCAAAAATCACATAAGGCTATAGCCCATGGATTTTTTTCGATTTTGGGTCCGGAAAAAATTGTTGAGATTTTTACAGGAATGAATTCAGGAAGGGATAACATTCAGAATAAACCTACTTTGACGCGATTCTGACTATCCGAAATGAAGTTACAGTACTCGAAAATCACAGTAGCCCACGGCAACATCCCATTTTCAAACTTAAAGATACTCATCGGAATATCCTTGGAATTATGATTCCGTTACTCTTAACCACTTTAGAAATGATATTGGATAGTTTCCGAGCGATTCGGAGACACAAAATTTTTGACCTCAAAAATCACATAAGGCTATAGCCCATGGATTTTTTTCGATTTTGGGTCCGGAAAAAATTGTTGAGATTTTTACAGGAATGAATTCAGGAAGGGATAACATTCAGAATAAACCTACTTTGACGCGATTCTGACTATCCGAAATGAAGTTACAGTAGTCGAAAGTCACGGTAGCCCACGGCAACATCCCATTTTCAAACTTAAAGATACTCATCGGAATATCCTTGGAATTATGATTCCGTTACTCTAAACCACTTTAGAAATGATATTGGATAGTTTCCGAGCGATTCGGAGACACAAAATTTTTGACCTCAAAAATCACATAAGGCTATAGCCCATGGATTTTTTCGATTTTGGGTCCGGAAAAAAATGTTGAGATTTTTACAGGAATGAATTCAAGAAGGGATAACATTCAGAATAAACCTACTTTGACGCGATTCTGACTATCCGAAATGAAGTTACAGTACTCGAAAGTCACAGTAGCCCACGGCGATATCCCATTTTCCAACTTGAAGATACTCATCGGAATATCCTTGGAATTATGATTCCGTTACTCTTAACCACTTTAGAAATGATATTGGATAGTTTCCGAGCGATTCGGAGACACAAAATTTTTGACCTCAAAAATCACATAAGGCTATAGCCCATGGATTTTTTCGATTTTGGGTCCGGAAAAAATTGTTGAGATTTTTACAGGAATGAAATCAGGAAGGGATAACATTCAGAATAAACCTACTTTGACGCGATTCTGACTATCCGAAATGAAGTTACAGTAGTCGAAAGTCACGGTAGCCCACGGCAACATCCCATTTTCAAACTTAAAGATACTCATCGGAATATCCTTGGAATTATGATTCCGTTACTCTAAACCACTTTAGAAATGATATTGGATAGTTTCCGAGGAATTCGGAGACACAAAATTTTTGACCTCAAAAATCACATAAGGCTATAGCCCATGGATTTTTTCGATTTTGGGTCCGGAAAAAATTGTTGAGATTTTTACAGGAATGAATTCAGGAATGGATAACATTCAGAATAAACCTACTCTGACGCGATTCTGACTATCCGAAATGAAGTTACAGTACTCGAAAGTCACAGTAGCCCACGGCGATATCCCACTTTCCAACTTGAAGATACTCATCGGAATATCCTTGGAATTATGATTCCGTTACTCTAAACCACTTTAGAAATGATATTGGATAGTTTCCGAGCGATTCGGAGACACAAATTTTTTGACCTCAAAAATCACATAAGGCTATAGCCCATGGATTTTTTCGATTTTGGGTCCGGAAAAAATTGTTGAGATTTTTACAGGAATGAAATCAGGAAGGGATAACATTCAGAATAAACCTACTTTGACGCGATTCTGACTATCCGAAATGAAGTTACAGTAGTCGAAAGTCACGGTAGCCCACGGCAACATCCCATTTTCAAACTTAAAGATACTCATCGGAATATCCTTGGAATTATGATTCCGTTACTCTAAACCACTTTAGAAATGATATTGGATAGTTTCCGAGGAATTCGGAGACACAAAATTTTTGACCTCAAAAATCACATAAGGCTATAGCCCATGGATTTTTGCGATTTTGGGTCCGGAAAAAATTGTTGAGATTTTTACAGGAATGAAATCAGGAAGGGATAACATTCAGAATAAACCTACTTTGACGCGATTCTGACTATCCGAAATGAAGTTACAGTAGTCGAAAGTCACGGTAGCCCACGGCAACATCCCATTTTCAAACTTAAAGATACTCATCGGAATATCCTTGGAATTATGATTCCGTTACTCTAAACCACTTTAGAAATGATATTGGATAGTTTCCGAGCGATTCGGAGACACAAAATTTTTGACCTCAAAAATCACATAAGGCTATAGCCCATGGATTTTTTCGATTTTGGGTCCGGAAAAAAATGTTGAGATTTTTACAGGAATGAATTCAAGAAGGGATAACATTCAGAATAAACCTACTTTGACGCGATTCTGACTATCCGAAATGAAGTTACAGTACTCGAAAGTCACAGTAGCCCACGGCGATATCCCATTTTCCAACTTGAAGATACTCATCGGAATATCCTTGGAATTATGATTCCGTTACTCTAAACCACTTTAGAAATGATATATGATAGTTTCCGAGCGATTCGGAGACACAAAATTTTTGACCTCAAAAATCACATAAGGCTATAGCCCATGGATTTTTTCGATTTTGGGTCCGGAAAAAATTGTTGAGATTTTTACAGGAATGAAATCAGGAAGGGATAACATTCAGAATAAACCTACTTTGACGCGATTCTGACTATCCGAAATGAAGTTACAGTAGTCGAAAGTCACGGTAGCCCACGGCAACATCCCATTTTCAAACTTAAAGATACTCATCGGAATATCCTTGGAATTATGATTCCGTTACTCTAAACCACTTTAGAAATGATATTGGATAGTTTCCGAGGAATTCGGAGACACAAAATTTTTGACCTCAAAAATCACATAAGGCTATAGCCCATGGATTTTTTCGATTTTGGGTCCGGAAAAAATTGTTGAGATTTTTACAGGAATGAAATCAGGAAGGGATAACATTCAGAATAAACCTACTTTGACGCGATTCTGACTATCCGAAATGAAGTTACAGTACTCGAAAGTCACAGTAGCCCACGGCGATATCCCACTTTCCAACTTGAAGATACTCATCGGAATATCCTTGGAATTATGATTCCGTTACTCTTAACCACTTTAGAAATGATATTGGATAGTTTCCGAGGAATTCGGAGACACAAAATTTTTGACCTCAAAAATCACATAAGGCTATAGCCCATGGATTTTTTCGATTTTGGGTCCGGAAAAAATTGTTGAGATTTTTACAGGAATGAAATCAGGAAGGGATAACATTCAGAATAAACCTACTTTGACGCGATTCTGACTATCCGAAATGAAGTTACAGTAGTCGAAAGTCACGGTAGCCCACGGCAACATCCCATTTTCAAACTTAAAGATACTCATCGGAATATCCTTGGAATTATGATTCCGTTACTCTAAACCACTTTAGAAATGATATTGGATAGTTTCCGAGGAATTCGGAGACACAAAATTTTTGACCTCAAAAATCACATAAGGCTATAGCCCATGGATTTTTTCGATTTTGGGTCCGGAAAAAATTGTTGAGATTTTTACAGGAATGAAATCAGGAAGGGATAACATTCAGAATAAACCTACTTTGACGCGATTCTGACTATCCGAAATGAAGTTACAGTACTCGAAAGTCACAGTAGCCCACGGCGATATCCCACTTTCCAACTTGAAGATACTCATCGGAATATCCTTGGAATTATGATTCCGTTACTCTTAACCACTTTAGAAATGATATTGGATAGTTTCCGAGCGATTCGGAGACACAAAATTTTTGACCTCAAAAATCACATAAGGCCATGGATTTTTTCGATTTTGGGTCCGGAAAAAATTGTTGAGATTTTTACAGGAATGAAATCAGGAAGGGATAACATTCAGAATAAACCTACTTTGACGCGATTCTGACTATCCGAAATGAAGTTACAGTAGTCGAAAGTCACGGTAGCCCACGGCAACATCCCATTTTCAAACTTAAAGATACTCATCGGAATATCCTTGGAATTATGATTCCGTTACTCTAAACCACTTTAGAAATGATATTGGATAGTTTCCGAGGAATTCGGAGACACAAAATTTTTGACCTCAAAAATCACATAAGGCCATGGATTTTTTCGATTTTGGGTCCGGAAAAAATTGTTGAGATTTTTACAGGAATGAAATCAGGAAGGGATAACATTCAGAATAAACCTATTTTGACGCGATTCTGACTATCCGAAATGAAGTTACAGTAGTCGAAAGTCACGGTAGCCCACGGCAACATCCCATTTTCAAACTTAAAGATACTCATCGGAATATCCTTGGAATTATGATTCCGTTACTCTAAACCACTTTAGAAATGATATTGGATAGTTTCCGAGGAATTCGGAGACACAAAATTTTTGACCTCAAAAATCACATAAGGCTATAGCCCATGGATTTTTTCGATTTTGGGTCCGGAAAAAATTGTTGAGATTTTTACAGGAATGAAATCAGGAAGGGATAACATTCAGAATAAACCTATTTTGACGCGATTCTGACTATCCGAAATGAAGTTACAGTAGTCGAAAGTCACGGTAGCCCACGGCAACAACCCATTTTCAAGCTTAAAGATACTCATCGGAATATCCTTGGAATTATGATTCCGTTACTCTAAACCACTTTAGAAATGATATTGGATAGTTTCCGAGGAATTCGGAGGCACAAAATTTTTGACCTCAAAAATCACATAAGGCTATAGCCCATGGATTTTTTCGATTTTGGGTCCGGAAAAAATTGTTGAGATTTTTACAGGAATGAAATCAGGAAGGGATAACATTCAGAATAAACCTACTTTGACGCGATTCTGACTATCCGAAATGAAGTTACAGTAGTCGAAAGTCACGGTAGCCCACGGCAACATCCCATTTTCAAACTTAAAGATACTCATCGGAATATCCTTGGAATTATGATTCCGTTACTCTAAACCACTTTAGAAATGATATTGGATAGTTTCCGAGGAATTCGGAGACACAAAATTTTTGACCTCAAAAATCACATAAGGCCATGGATTTTTTCGATTTTGGGTCCGGAAAAAATTGTTGAGATTTTTACAGGAATGAAATCAGGAAGGGATAACATTCAGAATAAACCTATTTTGACGCGATTCTGACTATCCGAAATGAAGTTACAGTAGTCGAAAGTCACGGTAGCCCACGGCAACATCCCATTTTCAAACTTAAAGATACTCATCGGAATATCCTTGGAATTATGATTCCGTTACTCTAAACCACTTTAGAAATGATATTGGATAGTTTCCGAGGAATTCGGAGACACAAAATTTTTGACCTCAAAAATCACATAAGGCTATAGCCCATGGATTTTTTCGATTTTGGGTCCGGAAAAAATTGTTGAGATTTTTACAGGAATGAAATCAGGAAGGGATAACATTCAGAATAAACCTATTTTGACGCGATTCTGACTATCCGAAATGAAGTTACAGTAGTCGAAAGTCACGGTAGCCCACGGCAACATCCCATTTTCAAACTTAAAGATACTCATCGGAATATCCTTGGAATTATGATTCCGTTACTCTAAACCACTTTAGAAATGATATTGGATAGTTTCCGAGGAATTCGGAGACACAAAATTTTTGACCTCAAAAATCACATAAGGCTATAGCCCATGGATTTTTTCGATTTTGGGTCCGGAAAAAATTGTTGAGATTTTTACAGGAATGAAATCAGGAAGGGATAACATTCAGAATAAACCTACTTTGACGCGATTCTGACTATCCGAAATGAAGTTACAGTAGTCGAAAGTCACGGTAGCCCACGGCAACATCCCATTTTCAAACTTAAAGATACTCATCGGAATATCCTTGGAATTATGATTCCGTTACTCTTAACCACTTTAGAAATGATATTGGATAGTTTCCGAGGAATTCGGAGACACAAAATTTTTGACCTCAAAAATCACATAAGGCTATAGCCCATGGATTTTTTCGATTTTGGGTCCGGAAAAAATTGTTGAGATTTTTACAGGAATGAAATCAGGAAGGGATAACATTCAGAATAAACCTATTTTGACGCGATTCTGACTATCCGAAATGAAGTTACAGTAGTCGAAAGTCACGGTAGCCCACGGCAACATCCCATTTTCAAACTTAAAGATACTCATCGGAATATCCTTGGAATTATGATTCCGTTACTCTAAACCACTTTAGAAATGATATTGGATAGTTTCCGAGGAATTCGGAGACACAAAATTTTTGACCTCAAAAATCACATAAGGCTATAGCCCATGGATTTTTTCGATTTTGGGTCCGGAAAAAATTGTTGAGATTTTTACAGGAATGAAATCAGGAAGGGATAACATTCAGAATAAACCTACTTTGACGCGATTCTGACTATCCGAAATGAAGTTACAGTAGTCGAAAGTCACGGTAGCCCACGGCAACATCCCATTTTCAAACTTAAAGATACTCATCGGAATATCCTTGGAATTATGATTCCGTTACTCTAAACCACTTTAGAAATGATATTGGATAGTTTCCGAGCGATTCGGAGACACAAAATTTTTGACCTCAAAAATCACATAAGGCTATAGCCCATGGATTTTTTCGATTTTGGGTCCGGAAAAATTGTTGAGATTTTTACAGGAATGAATTCAAGAAGGGATAACATTCAGAATAAACCTACTTTGACGCGATTCTGACTATCCGAAATGAAGTTACAGTACTCGAAAGTCACAGTAGCCCACGGCGATATCCCACTTTCCAACTTGAAGATACTCATCGGAATATCCTTGGAATTATGATTCCGCTACTCTAAACCACTTTAGAAATGATATTGGATAGTTTCCGAGCGATTCGGAGACACAAAATTTTTGACCTCAAAAATCACATAAGGCTATAGCCCATGGATTTTTTTCGATTTTGGGTCCGGAAAAAATTGTTGAGATTTGTACAGGAATGAAATCAGGAAGGGATAACATTCAGAATAAACCTACTTTGACGCGATTCTGACTATCCGAAATGAAGTTACAGTAGTCGAAAGTCGCGGTAGCCCACGGCAACATCCCATTTTCAAACTTAAAGATACTCATCGGAATATCCTTGGAATTATGATTCCGTTACTCTAAACCACTTTAGAAATGATATTGGATAGTTTCCGAGGAATTCGGAGACACAAAATTTTTGACCTCAAAAATCACATAAGGCTATAGCCCATGGATTTTTTCGATTTTGGGTCCGGAAAAAATTGTTGAGATTTTTACAGGAATGAAATCAGGAAGGGATAACATTCAGAATAAACCTACTTTGACGCGATTCTGACTATCCGAAATGAAGTTACAGTACTCGAAAGTCACAGTAGCCCACGGCGATATCCCACTTTCCAACTTGAAGATACTCATCGGAATATCCTTGGAATTATGATTCCGTTACTCTTAACCACTTTAGAAATGATATTGGATAGTTTCCGAGCGATTCGGAGACACAAAATTTTTGACCTCAAAAATCACATAAGGCCATGGATTTTTTCGATTTTGGGTCCGGAAAAAATTGTTGAGATTTTTACAGGAATGAAATCAGGAAGGGATAACATTCAGAATAAACCTACTTTGACGCGATTCTGACTATCCGAAATGAAGTTACAGTAGTCGAAAGTCACGGTAGCCCACGGCAACATCCCATTTTCAAACTTAAAGATACTCATCGGAATATCCTTGGAATTATGATTCCGTTACTCTAAACCACTTTAGAAATGATATTGGATAGTTTCCGAGCGATTTGGAGACACAAAATTTTTGACCTCAAAAATCACATAAGGCCCATGGATTTTTTCGATTTTGTGTCCGGAAAAAAATGTTGAGATTTTTACAGGAATGAATTCAGGAATGGATAACATTCAGAATAAACCTACTCTGACGCGATTCTGACTATCCGAAATGAAGTTACAGTACTCGAAAGTCACAGTAGCCCACGGCGATATCCCACTTTCCAACTTGAAGATACTCATCGGAATATCCTTGGAATTATGATTCCGTTACTCTAAACCACTTTAGAAATGATATTGGATAGTTTCCGAGCGATTCGGAGACACAAATTTTTTGACCTCAAAAATCACATAAGGCTATAGCCCATGGATTTTTTCGATTTTGGGTCCGGAAAAAATTGTTGAGATTTTTACAGGAATGAAATCAGGAAGGGATAACATTCAGAATAAACCTACTTTGACGCGATTCTGACTATCCGAAATGAAGTTACAGTAGTCGAAAGTCACGGTAGCCCACGGCAACATCCCATTTTCAAACTTAAAGATACTCATCGGAATATCCTTGGAATTATGATTCCGTTACTCTAAACCACTTTAGAAATGATATTGGATAGTTTCCGAGGAATTCGGAGACACAAAATTTTTGACCTCAAAAATCACATAAGGCTATAGCCCATGGATTTTTTCGATTTTGGGTCCGGAAAAAATTGTTGAGATTTTTACAGGAATGAAATCAGGAAGGGATAACATTCAGAATAAACCTACTTTGACGCGATTCTGACTATCCGAACTGAAGTTACAGTACTCGAAAGTCACAGTAGCCCACGGCGATATCCCATTTTCCAACTTGAAGATACTCATTGGAATATCCTTGGAATTATGATTCCGTTACTCTTAACCACTTTAGAAATGATATTGGATAGTTTCCGAGCGATTCGGAGACACAAAATTTTTGACCTCAAAAATCACATAAGGCTATAGCCCATGGATTTTTTCGATTTTGGGTCCGGAAAAAATTGTTGAGATTTTTACAGGAATGAATTCAAGAAGGGATAACATTCAGAATAAACCTACTTTGACGCGATTCTGACTATCCGAAATGAAGTTACAGTACTCGAAAGTCACAGTAGCCCACGGCGATATCCCACTTTCCAACTTGAAGATACTCATCGGAATATCCTTGGAATTATGATTCCGCTACTCTAAACCACTTTAGAAATGATATTGGATAGTTTCCGAGCGATTCGGAGACACAAAATTTTTGACCTCAAAAATCACATAAGGCTATAGCCCATGGATTTTTTCGATTTTGGGTCCGGAAAAAATTGTTGAGATTTTTACAGGAATGAATTCAAGAAGGGATAACATTCAGAATAAACCTACTTTGACGCGATTCTGACTATCCGAACTGAAGTTACAGTACTCGAAAGTCACAGTAGCCCACGGCGATATCCCATTTTCCAACTTGAAGATACTCATCGGAATATCCTTGGAATTATGATTCCGTTACTCTTAACCACTTTAGAAATGATATTGGATAGTTTCCGAGCGATTCGGAGACACAAAATTTTTGACCTCAAAAATCACATAAGGCTATAGCCCATGGATTTTTTCGATTTTGGGTCCGGAAAAAATTGTTGAGATTTTTACAGGAATGAATTCAAGAAGGGATAACATTCAGAATAAACCTACTTTGACGCGATTCTGACTATCCGAAATGAAGTTACAGTACTCGAAAGTCACAGTAGCCCACGGCAACATCCCATTTTCCAACTTGAAGATACTCATCGGAATATCCTTGGAATTATAAATCCGTCACTCTAAACCACTTTAGAAATGATATTGGATAGTTTCCGAGGAATTCGGAGACACAAAATTTTTGACCTCAAAAATCACATAAGGCTATAGCCCATGGATTTTTTCGATTTTGGGTCCGGAAAAAATTGTTGAGATTTTTACAGGAATGAAATCAGGAAGGGATAACATTCAGAATAAACCTACTTTGACGCGATTCTGACTATCCGAAATGAAGTTACAGTAGTCGAAAGTCACGGTAGCCCACGGCAACATCCCATTTTCAAACTTAAAGATACTCATCGGAATATCCTTGGAATTATGATTCCGTTACTCTAAACCACTTTAGAAATGATATTGGATAGTTTCCGAGGAATTCGGAGACACAAAATTTTTGACCTCAAAAATCACATAAGGCTATAGCCCATGGATTTTTTCGATTTTGGGTCCGGAAAAAATTGTTGAGATTTTTACAGGAATGAAATCAGGAAGGGATAACATTCAGAATAAACCTACTTTGACGCGATTCTGACTATCCGAAATGAAGTTACAGTAGTCGAAAGTCACGGTAGCCCACGGCAACATCCCATTTTCAAACTTAAAGATACTCATCGGAATATCCTTGGAATTATGATTCCGTTACTCTAAACCACTTTAGAAATGATATTGGATAGTTTCCGAGCGATTCGGAGACACAAAATTTTTGACCTCAAAAATCACATAAGGCTATAGCCCATGGATTTTTTTCGATTTTGGGTCCGGAAAAAATTGTTGAGATTTTTACAGGAATGAAATCAGGAAGGGATAACATTCAGAATAAACCTACTTTGACGCGATTCTGACTATCCGAAATGAAGTTACAGTAGTCGAAAGTCACGGTAGCCCACGGCAACATCCCATTTTCAAACTTAAAGATACTCATCGGAATATCCTTGGAATTATGATTCCGTTACTCTAAACCACTTTAGAAATGATATTGGATAGTTTCCGAGCGATTCGGAGACACAAAATTTTTGACCTCAAAAATCACATAAGGCTATAGCCCATGGATTTTTTTCGATTTTGGGTCCGGAAAAAATTGTTGAGATTTTTACAGGAATGAATTCAGGAAGGGATAACATTCAGAATAAACCTACTTTGACGCGATTCTGACTATCCGAAATGAAGTTACAGTACTCGAAAATCACAGTAGCCCACGGCAACATCCCATTTTCAAACTTAAAGATACTCATCGGAATATCCTTGGAATTATGATTCCGTTACTCTTAACCACTTTAGAAATGATATTGGATAGTTTCCGAGCGATTCGGAGACACAAAATTTTTGACCTCAAAAATCACATAAGGCTATAGCCCATGGATTTTTTTCGATTTTGGGTCCGGAAAAAATTGTTGAGATTTTTACAGGAATGAATTCAGGAAGGGATAACATTCAGAATAAACCTACTTTGACGCGATTCTGACTATCCGAAATGAAGTTACAGTACTCGAAAGTCACAGTAGCCCACGGCAACATCCCATTTTCCAACTTGAAGATACTCATCGGAATATCCTTGGAATTATAAATCCGTCACTCTAAACCACTTTAGAAATGATATTGGATAGTTTCCGAGGAATTCGGAGACACAAAATTTTTGACCTCAAAAATCACATAAGGCTATAGCCCATGGATTTTTTCGATTTTGGGTCCGGAAAAAATTGTTGAGATTTTTACAGGAATGAAATCAGGAAGGGATAACATTCAGAATAAACCTACTTTGACGCGATTCTGACTATCCGAAATGAAGTTACAGTAGTCGAAAGTCACGGTAGCCCACGGCAACATCCCATTTTCAAACTTAAAGATACTCATCGGAATATCCTTGGAATTATGATTCCGTTACTCTAAACCACTTTAGAAATGATATTGGATAGTTTCCGAGGAATTCGGAGACACAAAATTTTTGACCTCAAAAATCACATAAGGCTATAGCCCATGGATTTTTTCGATTTTGGGTCCGGAAAAAATTGTTGAGATTTTTACAGGAATGAAATCAGGAAGGGATAACATTCAGAATAAACCTACTTTGACGCGATTCTGACTATCCGAAATGAAGTTACAGTAGTCGAAAGTCACGGTAGCCCACGGCAACATCCCATTTTCAAACTTAAAGATACTCATCGGAATATCCTTGGAATTATGATTCCGTTACTCTAAACCACTTTAGAAATGATATTGGATAGTTTCCGAGGAATTCGGAGACACAAAATTTTTGACCTCAAAAATCACATAAGGCTATAGCCCATGGATTTTTTCGATTTTGGGTCCGGAAAAAATTGTTGAGATTTTTACAGGAATGAAATCAGGAAGGGATAACATTCAGAATAAACCTACTTTGACGCGATTCTGACTATCCGAAATGAAGTTACAGTAGTCGAAAGTCACGGTAGCCCACGGCAACATCGCATTTTCAAACTTAAAGATACTCATCGGAATATCCTTGGAATTATGATTCCGTTACTTTAAACCACTTTAGAAATGATATTGGATAGTTTCCGAGCGATTCGGAGACACAAAATTTTTGACCTCAAAAATCACATAAGGCTATAGCCCATGGATTTTTTCGATTTTGGGTCCGGAAAAAATTGTTGAGATTTTACAGGAATGAATTCAGGAAGGGATAACATTCAGAATAAACCTACTTTGACGCGATTCTGACTATCCGAAATGAAGTTACAGTAGTCGAAAGTCACGGTAGCCCTCGGCAACATCCCATTTTCAAATTTAAAGATACTCATCGGAATATCCTTGGAATTATGATTCCGTTACTCTAAACCACTTTAGAAATGATATTGGATAGTTTCCGAGGAATTCGGAGACACAAAATTTTTGACCTCGAAAATCACATAAGGCTATAGCCCATGGATTTTTTCGATTTTGGGTCCGGGAAAAATTGTTGAGATTTTTACAGGAATGAATTCAGGAATGGATAACATTCAGAATAAACCTACTCTGACGCGATTCTGACTATCCGAAATGAAGTTACAGTACTCGAAAGTCACAGTAGCCCACGGCGATATCCCATTTTCCAACTTGAAGATACTCATCGGAATATCCTTGGAATTATAAATCCGTCACTCTAAACCACTTTAGAAATGATATTGGATAGTTTCCGAGGAATTCGGAGACACAAAATTTTTGACCTCAAAAATCACATAAGGCTATAGCCCATGGATTTTTTCGATTTTGGGTCCGGAAAAAATTGTTGAGATTTTTACAGGAATGAATTCAGGAAGGGATAACATTCAGAATAAACCTACTTTGACGCGATTCTGACTATCCGAAATGAAGTTACAGTACTCGAAAGTCACAGTAGCCCACGGCGATATCCCATTTTCCAACTTGAAGATACTCATCGGAATATCCTTGGAATTATGATTCCGTTACTCTAAACCACTTTAGAAATGATATTGGATAGTTTCCGAGCGATTCGGAGACACAAAATTTTTGACCTCAAAAATCACATAAGGCTATAGCCCATGGATTTTTTCGATTTTGGGTCCGGAAAAAATTGTTGAGATTTTTACAGGAATGAATTCAAGAAGGGATAACATTCAGAATAAACCTACTTTGACGCGATTCTGACTACCCGAAATGAAGTTACAGTACTCGAAAGTCACAGTAGCCCACGGCGATATCCCATTTTCCAACTTGAAGATACTCATCGGAATATCCTTGGAATTATGATTCCGTTACTCTAAACCACTTTAGAAATGATATTGGATAGTTTCCGAGCGATTCGGAGACACAAAATTTTTGACCTCAAAAATCACATAAGGCTATAGCCCATGGATTTTTTCGATTTTGGGTCCGGAAAAAATTGTTGAGATTTTTACAGGAATGAAATCAGGAAGGGATAACATTCAGAATAAACCTACTTTGACGCGATTCTGACTATCCGAAATGAAGTTACAGTAGTCGAAAGTCACGGTAGCCCACGGCAACATCCCATTTTCAAACTTAAAGATACTCATCGGAATATCCTTGGAATTATGATTCCGTTACTCTAAACCACTTTAGAAATGATATTGGATAGTTTCCGAGCGATTCGGAGACACAAAATTTTTGACCTCAAAAATCACATAAGGCTATAGCC
Source organism: Caenorhabditis parvicauda (assembly GCA_963978915.1). Taxonomy (NCBI): domain Eukaryota; kingdom Metazoa; phylum Nematoda; class Chromadorea; order Rhabditida; family Rhabditidae; genus Caenorhabditis; species Caenorhabditis parvicauda. The sequence continues at coordinate 1,111,840 of OZ022250.1, read as the reverse complement.
CATGGATTTTTTCGATTTTGGGTCCGGAAAAATTTGTTGAGATTTTTATAGGAATGAATTCAGGAAGGGACAACATTCAGAATAAACCTACTTTGACGCGATTCTGACTATCCGAACTGAAGTTACAGTACTCGAAAATCACAGTAGCCCACGGCAACATCCCATTTTCCAACTCAAAGATACTCACCGGGATATCCTTGGAATTATGATTCCGTTACTCTAAACCAGTTTGAAAATGATATTGGATAGTTTCCGGATGGTTCAGAGATTCGGAAACGAACGGTAGCTCAGAATCCCGTCCAGCTATCTAGTTAGAAACAGAATCTATCATACACTTTATTATAATAACCACGAATCACTGCCAACAATGGAAAATCAACAAAAAATATTTCACCGGTTTTTGAAGCCAAACGTGACAAAAAAACGGTCGATGGGGGGGGGGGGGGACTAAACATCACAAACTGATTCATTCCTCGTCCTCCTCGTTCAGTGGTTCCAGTTCACCATAGTTCTCAACTTTCATATCGTTCAAACCCAACTCGTCGTCTTGTTCGTAGGTTCTTGTGTAGAACTCTTTCTTCAGTCGACTATCCTCCAATGGTGCCGTTAAACTCTGAAATTTCAACATTAAAAATGTTTTCAGAAAAATAGAGGGTGAACTGCAAAAAGTATCTGATATTTTGTAGTTCATTTTTGACTCATAGACTAGAACTGATCGGCATTGGACCGTATATGGGCGACAGTCGTCCCGGACATGTGTCGCCCAATAACAGTCCAATGCCGGTCTATTTACAGTCCATGTGTCGCCCGGTCCATGTGTCGCCCACTCATAGTCGCACTGTCCAATTCATTCACTGTTCAATATCAGTTTGATACATAATGTGGACACACATAACTTGCGGGGGCATGACACATGAAATATTTTCCTTCTATATCCGGACCCCTGATATACGATAGTGGGTACCACTTTCAAGCCAAAACTGAACCAAAGTGGACAAATATAGCCCAATGTTCATCAGTTCAAAAATAGTCCAATGTTGGAACTGACATGTGCGAACACACATTACATGCTATAGTTCGGCTTACAATCGTTCCTACTCCGAAGTACAGAGAAGAAACGATCTAAAAAGTCATCGAGCGCTAGATAGGTCATTGCAGCCACTCGCGGACATATCGCGGGTTTCGCCGATTAGATCATCCATGGGCCGTGTCTTGTGTCGCCCGGTCCATCTGTGACACGCAGCGCACTCTCCCCGCCACCGGTCCATCTGTCGCCCATTTACGGTCCAATGCCGGTCCGCCAAGTTTTGGAGTGAAAAGCTTGATAATGAACTGCAAAAAGTACCGTATCCGGTATTTGCAGTTCGTCTCAGGCACGATGTAAATTTCATTGTACATAGTTCTGAAAAACAGGAATAATTACCTGAATGTAGCTGTTACCAGTCGGATCGTCCAAAACTACGGTGGCACGAAGGCGGAGTGCCACGACGTCTCCAATCTTGTCAAGAAGACTTCTGATCTTTTTGCGCTCCTCGTCGTTAGAGCTGTCTCCGACGAAGAAAGCGGCTTGCTGAAATTTTATTCACTTTTTTTTTGGGAACTCTCACCAGAGCGCCCAACGAGATGTTATTAACCTACAATTGTCGATTTTTATGGCTTTTGTGTTTTTTCTACCTTTTCATTCACACATTCCTCTCCCAGACAACGTTAGCACCAACATACTCTAGAAAAAAATAATATAAAGTTAATTGAGTGGCACCAAAAAATTAACTCTGAATGTACTCCGGAATTAACTCTGAATGTACTCCGGAATTAACTCTGAATGTACTCCGGAATTAACTCTGAATTAACTTTTTTGCGAACATCTAAAAGCAGGATACCGAAATAGTAGAGACCCGGAGATGATTTTCAAAAGTTACTAGAATCAGTTTTAGTTGTTTTTCTCTTTTTAAGACCTCTGTGATCGTTCAACTTTATATGCAGTTAATTCAGAGTTAATTCCGGAATAAATTCAGAGTTAATTGTTTTGGTGCCACTCAATTAACTCTATATTAATTTTTTTTCTAGAGATACTGTCTCATAAGGTTCAGTAAATCTACAAGAAAGGAATTAATTAGAGAAAAAAAATCTCATAAGATAAATTCGGTGTAAAACCTGGTAAAAGTGGAAAAAACTATGGCAAGACCTTATTCCAAGATAATCAGAATATTACCAGGGGTATTACAACCATTACCAAGTTTTATATGATAATTTTCAAGGCTTGTATATAAAATTTATATAAGACATGGTAATCTTCACACACGACTTGTGAATATTCATATAAAACCTGGTAACTCTAAAAAATAAAATGTTCGATTCGGTAAAAGTTCCGGTAACGGCAGAACTTTCCGGGAACTTTTCAGAGAACTTTACACGCCAAAAGTCAGGAACTTTTACCGAATCTTTCACCGGAACTTTCACCTTTTAACCGCATCTTTACCGGAGCATTCACCGGAACTTTCATCGAATCTCACACATTTTACCGGAACTTTCACCTGAACTCTAACCCCTCAACCGCATCTCTACCGGAACTTTCACGGAATCTCACACTTTCCAACCGGAATTTCGTCACAACTTTGATTCAAATCTTATAAAAACCGTTAACTTTGTTACTTTCAGCGAGATGTTACTCCCTCAAAATGTGTCCTAAGTTTGTCCTCATAGCTGCCGTGAGTAAGGGAGAGCGCAATATAAAGCGCGCGTGCGCCGACCTCCCGCGAGTTTCGCCAAACTTACGCATATCTCAGGATCTACCGCATGAAACTCTCTTTTTGAAAATGATAATCGGTTCTAAAATGAATTTCCTGTCGATTGAGATCATAAAATCGAGGTTTTTCGGAGTAAAAGATCTACTTTCCCAAAATTTTCCAAGAATTTTCCGGTTTTACAGTGAATTCTGATGTGCAAAAGTCAAAACTGTAGCGGTTTTTGAACCGTATACTATCAGCGTCTTGCTTTCGTTTATTTATAACAGTGTAGGTACACACATTGGTCGGTTAACCTCTACGGGTGGATGGATTCATGCTTTTAAAGATATCCAAAGTGATCAGAACTTACTTTCACGGGGTAAAATCTTTCCCCACTGACATAATATTAAACCTAATGTTCCGTGTTTGGAGTGAGAAATGATGAATAACGATTTAAATCGTCAAAACCGAACTTTACCGGAACTTTCATCTTTCAGGAACTTTACCGGAACTTTCATCACTTTTTCCCAATTTCCCAACTTTACGGGAACTTTCACCGAATAAATTTTTTTATTTTTTAGAGAATGTTCATACAAAACCTGATTATATTGGAATTAGGTTGGGTTTCATTGATTTTTCATAGATAGCGATGGTAAATCTAGAAGAAAAGTACCTGATCAATGAATTTTAGGTAATAAATCCATAATGAAATTACCTGATCAGTTAATAAAAAGTACCTCATCAATTTGATTCTTCGTCGCCGTCAGGAGCCCTTCAATAGTAGTGAATCGTCCACAAAGAGCACCGGGACCGACTTCGATGTCCAGTTCTGGAATGGCCAGACTACACGTGTCAGACTTGAGGACGTCTCTAGCAAGGTCGATACTCTGAAATATGGGCGGTACCAAATCAATCAATATCAATCGATATGACTACTCACCTCTCTGACATCCACGCTAAGCTTGCATCCTTGTTCTTTGATAGCTCCTCCACTTCTGACCTCGTTTGATTTGTGACCACATCGGTCACAGACCAGGGACATGATGATGACTGTTTGGAAGAAGGGGACGTCTAGAAATCATATTGAAAATTGAAATGAATATTGAAAATGCATGATCTTCAAAGCGCACCGCTAAATTTAAGTTCAGACTTTAAAGTCTCGTTAAAGTTGCATACTGGACCTCCGAAAGGCAAAAAACTTTTCACTTTTTTCTTGTTTCTTCATGATTAAACCAGTACGACACATATCTCCCTCTTCATGCGCCGAGGTGAGAATAGAGGTTCAACTGAGAGAGCACAGAGACAACCTGCGGTTAGAGAATATTTTGTGTAGATTTACAAGCCTAATCGATATTCTCTTTTTGTTTTTCGTAAAACTTTCCACTTCCAATGCGCTAAAAACAGTTAACAAGTGTCGGATCAATCATCGAGGGGAGGCGACCAATAAGCAGCGAGAACAAACCCCGCCCCTTCGTGAATCCTACATCGCCGTAGACCAAATTACAGTAAGTGTGGTTTAAAAACTTTTTTCGCAAACGTTTTTTTTCAAATTAATGATAAAAAGCTAGTTACGTAGGAAAGTTACATAATTTGCAATTTCTCAATAGCAATCGGCGAAACAAATTCGCTTGTTAACGAGGACAAAAAGATGAGAAAATAGAGCAAAAGGATAAAAACATATTAATGTGCGAACGCGGCCTATAGCGAATTTGAGTTCAATATAACTTTCGTGCAACGCGTCTAATCGATGACAATCATCTGCAGCTCGGTGTGCTAACATGGGAAGTATATGAAAGCCCGGAGAATCTATGAGGTCTGAGTGGTCTCTTAGGTTTTCAAATATGGTGAAGACGATGGAACTGCTCTCAGAAGTTGCTTCACCGACCTCGTTCAGGAGTTATGACCAAAAATAGAATTCACATGCCATTTTCAAAAAAGGGGGACCCGTGATGTTGGGTAAGAAAAACTGTTAAGATTTTGCATTTTATTGAATTTTAAAGGTTCGAGATGCACGGAAAATTTAGTTTGCCTGGATTCTGAGGCTCGATTCCAAAGTTACATGCATCTGAAGTGGACGTTAAAAATCGTCCAACTTTCACCTTCTGTAACTCGACTCCTAGCAGATTTCCAGAGGCGAGACCTATTCCAAACGATTCAGAATGATTGAATCTATCAATTCCTACGTTTTCAGTCGATTCTGAGACAAAAATTTTTGGGTTCAAAATCGGAAAGAGTTACACAAGTCTTCATGATATGAGCCTTGATCACAAGTGATGAATCGTTGTAGTATTTCTCGGGCAAAAAACGTGTACCAAGTGAGAATCGAACTTTGCCGTGAAAAATGAAAGGCGTGAGCTTTGACCACTATACCACGGAAGATGTCGACACAAATTTTTGCGTCAACTCCATGTTCACTCATTCGCTCCTTTTCACGACAGAATTCTTCAATATTACAGATCTCACTTTTTTGAAAATTGCGTGTGAATTCTATTTTTGGTCATAACTCCTAAACGAGGTCGGTGAAGCAACTTCTGAGAGCAGTTCCATCGTCTTCACCATATTTGAAAACCTAAGAGACCACTCAGACCTCATAGATTCTCCGGGCTTTCATATACTTCCCCATGTAAGCAGTAAGCAGAGAGATATGTGACAAAACCACTAACCAGTTGGTTTCATGTTACACGACGTCGGTGCACCACAGTTGGGACAGTCGGTCGGGAAATGGAGGACTTCGTTTTTGGCGTCGTCAAAGGACTTCCATTCTGGAGCCGCTACCTCTTCTCCTTCCTCATCGTCATCGTCAGCGAGGCCCAGAAGTTTCCTCTCATCGAGATTCCTATGATAGTGAGAAACAATGCATCGGGGGTCGACGTGCTTGACGTCAGGATTCTGGATGAAGCAGTTTCCGGTTGGATCGTGGAGTTTCTGAAATTTATAACTTTTTTATTGAAAATGTGGGTGAAAATTTATAGTTTGGTATAAATCATTCATGTCAAAGTTGATAGAAATTTTATCACACAATCTTTGAAAACAATCGTCCAATCCACTCACTAAACTCCACTTCTCGTCCAGAGAGATGAAACTGTCCAATTTCTTGATGAATTCGTCAATTTTTTCCGCAGATTCTGGATCCAAAATTCGCCGCCTTGCCTGATCCTGTCCGAGGCCTTCTTTGACTCGTTGTAGGACACCTTCTACCGTCGTGACTTCTGAAATTGTGAATTCAAGTCGACTACGCAACTCTGCTGAATAACCATCTTTCTTTCTCAACAAGCACGCTTGGCCTCGCTACGCTCGGGGCCTTTTTTCCCACACACATACTCTCTCTCTCTCTCTCGCTCTCTCTCTCTCTCTCTCTCTCTCTCTCTCTCTCTCTCTTTCTCTCTCTCTCTCTCTCTCTCTCTCTCTCTCTCTCTCTCTCTCTCTCTCTCTCTCTCTCTCTCTTTCTCTCTCTCTCTCTCTCTCTCTCTCTCTCTCTCTCTCTCTCTCTCTCTCTCTCTCTCTCTCTTTCTTTCTTTCTCTCCCTCTCTCTCTTTCTCTCCCTCTCTCTCTTTCTCTCTCTCTCCCTCTCTCTCTCTCTCTCTCTCTCTCTCTCTCTCTCTCTCTCTCTCTCTCTCTCTCTCTCTCTCTCTCTCTCTCTCTCTCTCTCTAATTCGCTCTCTCTCTCTCTAATTCGCTCTCTCTCTCTTTTTCTCTCGCTCTCTCTCACTCTCTCTCTCTCTCTCTCTCTCTCTCTCTCTCTCGCTCTCTTTGATACTATTCAGTTTTTAAAAATTTCGGTAACTCTAACAACAGTTCATGCTTTAACGACGGTCAAGTCAATTTTTTGCCAAAAATGCTACACTGTCCTGACCGGAGCAGTTTCTGAAACAGGTTCTAAGAGTCACCACATTCCCTTCATTTGATTTTCACGTTTGAAAAAAACGGGATGCATTTCACTGAATGCCTCATTTTTCACATTTATTTGTGAATATAATTTCTCAAAATCCTGGAATTTTAGTTATTTCGAAAAAAAATGAGAAAAAAACCTCCAGGTTGCGACTTTGGGGGTATTGTCAGCTCCAACTCAGGAATCTCAATAGATGCGTATTCCGACTTGACGAGCTGTCTCCTGAGATCTTCTTGCTCCTTGACCTTCAGAACGATTTCCGTTCCGTGCTCTTGAACAGCTTCACCACTCTGGATCTCGTTGTTCTTGTGTCCACAGTGAGGACACTCGAACGACATCAGAATGACTGCTTTGTAGTACGGAATTGAAGTGCACATGAGTCGAGTTTCACCCTAAAAATGGACATTCATCTTACTTTTACACCCCACATAGCTTCCTCTACCTGTAAAAAAGTCTGACCACCGTAAATCGGTTACTTAGTACCGTAGCAGTTTCGCCTTGAAATACAAGAACGATTCAAGTAATACGCCTTTAATTTCAATGGACTGAAAGTAGGAATAATAATTTAAATCCACAAAGATCTAACTGTTCGTTGTGAGAGTCCCGACTCCTACCGTACTCATTTTACAAAAATTCGACTGGCGCGCGTTTGAAATCGGTCAGACTTTTTGCTAGGTATGTGCGTCTTAGTCATCATTTTAGGACTCACTAAAAATAACATGACGACTAGGTTGGAAATTATTTTGAGGCCAAAAATTTTATATTTAGGCTTTAGCATGTTTTTTCGAAATTCATTTTTTTGATTGTTATGCTTTAGCCCGGTTTTTTCGGAGCTCATTTTTTGATATTTATGCTTTAGCCCGGTTTCTTTCGGAATTCATTTTAATCACCAGTTTTCTAATCCGGTACTTTCCCTACATTCTTTTCAGATTAATTCTAGGTTAAATCCATTTTCATTGGTGACTAGAGTTAGAGCAAGAAACATTGGTGCGTTTATATACAATGATTATTTTAATCAATCTATGAAAAAAAAAATTGAACAACATTGTATAGTTATAACAGAGACGCGAGGAATCTGCCTCATATTCAGTCATACTTTTTTTTAGTTTCCATGCTCGGACCTTCACAAGTTGTTTTCCCAACCTTACGGAAATAGAATTAAATGAAAATTGAGGTGATCTAGAAATTGCTTACTTTATACTTGAGAAATCCATTCATACCTTTGTCTCAAGTACACATAGCTTCCTCTACCTGTAAAAAAATCTGGCCTCCGTAAATCGGTTACTTAGTACTGTAGCAGTTTCGCCTTGAAATACAAGAACGATTAAGTAATGCGCCTTTAATTTCAATGAACTGTAAGTAAGAATAATAATTTAAATCCACAAAGATCTAACTGTTCGTTGCGAGAGTCCCGACCCTACCGTACTCATTCTGCAAAATTGAGATTAGAGCGCGTTTGAAAACGGCCATGCTTCTAGCGATATATGTGAAGTATAAAAAAGGGTAAAAATGCTTCACCTAATTCATTCTATTTCTATTTTTCCACCTGATTTTTTCCAAATTTGTGAAGTGAAGAAATTATTGAAAAACTAACATCTTCGTGGCACGCAGGACAAACGCTCTCGATGACCAACGGAACTGCTTCATGATCATCAGCCGACAGATTTCTGTAGATCTAAAAAATTCCATATTTCACTAGGAAAATTACTGTCGGTCAATTATTTGGTATTCCAATCATTCAGACTGTTCTAAGAAACTACTCTTCTAGAACTGTTCACTGGTTCTGTGACCATATTTGAAAGTAAATCTATTTAAAAAAAGAAAAATTTAAAAGTTTACCTAATGATCAGTCAACAGAATACGTCAACCCATCTATTGACTTTTTGAAAAATAACATTTTCTTGGTAAAAACTCACATCATCCGAGTTCGCAGCCATTTTTCTGCTTCTAAACTTCAAAAAATTTCACTTTCACGGTTATGGAGATATATTACAGAGACAGAACCAGTCAATTCAACACCAAACAAAATCTCAGAGTGATTTATCCAACCAGAAATAAATAACGACGCTCAGTTAAGTGGAAAATTGAATTCAATTAAAAAAGAAAGATGAAACAACGGTTAAAATACGCGACAGGATTCTTCAGAACTTGAAATCTTTGTACTTCTTTCCAGACTCGGACGCCTTCTGCTTGCTCTTCTTGTCTTCCTGCACCTTTCTCTTTCTCTGAAATCGGAAATTAATTCTTTGGTAGAAAAAACAAAAAATGTCCGACTAGTAGACTCGAACTCTAATTTAAAATCTAATATTTTCACCGCAACACCAAAAGCAAGATTCCACGATGATTCTCAGATTGAAAAAATTTGAACTTCAAGATGTCGATTTTGAATCATTCCAATTTTGATCTGTTTATTTCATTTTAACTCTTAATCAACAAAAATTGCTCATTTTTCTTGTTTATTTTGAACAAATTCAACTGAAAACTCTCTTTTCAACGAAAATCCAATAAAAAACCTTGCAAATTTCATTTTTCGAGCTGTTTTCATCATTCCTGACCGTAAATGGACAGAAAGAGATAATTTTTCTAGAATTTTCAATCAATTCAATTGAAATCTCACATTCTGCTTGACCGAGTGTTCAGCAACCATATCGGCCAGATCTTCTCCTTCATCAGTCACAACCTTCTTTCTCAACTGCTCTTCGTACTTTTCTGCCAGTCTCTTCTCATCCATTTCCATTGCGTCTGGATCCAGTGAGATCTCGACTCCATCCTCTCTCATCGCCTGTTTCTTCTGGAAAAATTCACATTCTTAGAATTCAAATACAGTAATCTACTGTTGTTTTATCTATCAAAATGGTCAAAAGATCATTTTCTATCCTAAAATTGTTTCATAATATATGAAACTCTACAATAATCTCGTTCCGATTTCTACAAACTGTATCGTCGAAAAACTTCGTAGAAACTTCGAATTATGTCAAAAAGTGGGAGAGTTATTTCAAGAATATCGTTCATTTCTTTTTGAACGGTACCTCTACTTTCCCAAAATCGATCAATAACCTTTGAGATTTCTTGTTTGGGATGTTTTGCAAGAAAAAGTGTTATTTTAAAATAAATTGTCCAAAACATACCGAAAGATCGTAGACGTGTGTCGACGCCATCATCTGGCCGGTGATACGGTCAGTCTTCTTCTCAGGAATAATATGGTAGGCAGCGGCCGGAGTGTCAGTCCCGTGAAGAGTGCTGAAAGTTGGTTGGATGAGAAAAGTTTCAGTCATGTTTCAACTTCATTCTCAAAATTTAAAAATAATACAAATACATTCACACTTGCTCTTTTTCAAAATATATTTTTAAATTAACGGAAGGAATATAATATCATCACATATCTAGCAAGAAGACTGACCGATTTCAAACTTGCGGCAATCTCAGGTAAAACGTTTCGTGTCTGTACAGTTTACGGTGTCTGAAACAAGTGAAAACCATGTCCATATCAGTCTATCCAGACACGGATTTCAAATTCGGTGTCCATATGGTTTACAATGCCTAGACGAGTAGAAACCGTGTCTATTATGAGACTATCCAGATACCGATTTCAAATTCGGTGTCCATATGGTTTACAATGCCTAGACGAGTAGAAACCGTGTCTGTTATGAGTCTATCCAGACACCGATTTTTTTTTGTGGGAACGCGCTCCACTTACAATTCTACGGAACGTGTTTGAATTTTGTTTTTTATCCTAAATTTTCGTACTGTTTTCTAATTTTTCACGATTTTTTCCGATTTTTTCACAGACTGAGATTATTGAAAATAAAAAGAATTTCTTCTCATCCCGTTTCAACAAATTGACGCGACTCAATTTTTCAAAAAAACTACATTTCGAACGAAAATATGCTCATTGTCTATAAAAAAGATTGATTGTGCCCTGTTTTCATATTCTCTCTGCGAAATAACCTTGCACAAATAATAAGTATAAAGTTTACAGGCTTCCTTCAACTTCAATACTAGAGAAGACTGCAATCTCTGTCTGTCAGGAGAGCATATGCTTTGGACGCACGAAGTTCTTCTATTTTCGAAATGGTAAGTACTAGTTCTTTTTCCTGTAGCTTCAAGAACACTGAGATTCAGGTCCAGTGTCGTTATTTTCGTAATTCAAAACCTTCAAATTTTCCTGTCATACTGATTGTGTGACATATCTGACTGATATTGTATTAAATTCATTGCGTCGAGTTAAACAAGACTGTCTTGTTCCTATGTTTGGTTATAATACAAGCATAAAAATCTACATTTCTTACATTTGAATATTTCAGAATAAGAAGACCTCGGTGAACATCGTAACATGTGGACAACACTGTTAGGACAATAAGATTTTGGGCACGCCACACGTTGGAAAGAATAGAAGACCTTTAACCAATGGAAGAAGAAGCAGATTTTAAAATTTTTTAGTATGTCAATAAATATTTAAATGCATATAGTATTATTTTTGCTTGAAAACGGTGTCTGGATAAAATATGAACCGTGTCTGGATAGAATAGAAACCGTGTCTGGATAGAGTGAAAACCGTGTCTGGATAGGAAACGGTGTCCGGATAGAGTAAAAACCGTGTCTGGATAGAGTAGAAACCGTGTCTGGGCGGAGCAAAAACCGTGTCTGGATAGGAAACGGTGTCTGGATAGAGTCAAAACCATGTCTGGATAGAGTAAAAACCGTGTCTGGATAGAATAGAAACCGTGCCTATATGGGTAAAATTCGCTAAACCTGCTGGACTCAGTCCGGACACCGTTTTTACTCTATCCGGACACCGAACGTTTTACCTGAGAATCGCATTTTTGTAAAATGAGTACGGTAGGGTCGGGACTCTCACAACGAACAGTTAGATCTTTGTGGATTTAAATTACAGTGTGTATAAAAAAAACGTCATGTTGTGCTTTTTTGCTGATTTTCTAGGTATTTTTGAGAATGACAAAAACTTCTTAGACAAAAGTTTTTAATCACATTCAGATACAAATTTCCTGAAAAATTCAACTTAATCCGTCCACGAGCTCTCGAGTTATGTCCATTGAACGAAAATGGGCCTGTATAAAAATAACGTCATGTTCATTAAAAACCAAGATAACGAAAACAGAACACTGAGAAATCAAATTTCTCTTGATGAACAATCATTTTATCAATCCTTAGAATAAAAAAATCATGTTTTGTAGAGGTTTACAAAAAACTTAGAAGCCTGGAGAGCAGAAATTGTCATTTTTGCTCCAAAGAGCCATATGAGCTTCTTTCAGCTGATAGACTATTCAATTTTGTCACAAACTGATGTGAACATTTAACTCTACATTTCTTATAATGTTACATAATCCTACAAAGTGCCTTTCATTCTAGAAAATCAATGTTCTCATCCGCATACTGTACTTCCCCCACTTGGCACGTGTTTATCGGGCCATAGTCCAGCCCAAAAACGAAACTTCTTTGGGCAGAACATTGGAAAGGTAAGAAGAGGCTCTTTTTGAACAATTTGTTATGTTTTCACTGATCATAGAATTTCAATAAGCGTTTTATTAGAAGTCTAATATTGAACCGTCAAAAATGGCTTGAAAGACGGTAAAATACGCATGGTTATTCTTTTCTCTGTCATTCAATGCTTGTTGAATAGCTGTGATCAGTGAAAACCTAACAAAGTGTTTGAAGAGAGCTTCTTCTTACATTTCCAATGTTCTTCCCGAAGAAGTTCCATTTTTGGGCTGGACTATGGCCCGATGAACACGTACCAAGTGAGGGAAGTACAGTATGCGGATGAGAATATTGATTTTCTAGAATGAAAGGCACTTTGTAGGGCTATGTAACATCATGGGAAATGTAGAGTTACATGTTCACATCAGTTTGTGACAAAATTGAGTAGTCTATCAGCTGAAAGAAGCTCATATGGCTCTTTGGAGCAAAAAATAACAATTTCTGCTCTCCAGGCTTCTAAGTTTTTGTAAACCTCTACAAAACATGATTTTTTTATTCTAAGAATCAATAAAATGACTGTTCATCAAGAGAAATTTGATTTCTCAGTGTTCTGTTTTCGTTATCTTGGTTTTTAATGAACATGACGTTATTTTTATACAGGCCCATTTTCGTTCAATGGACATAACTCGAGAGCTCGTGGACGGATTAAGTTGAAATTTTCAGGAAATGTGTATCTGAATGTGATCAAGAACTTTTGTTTCAGAAGTTTTTGTTATTCTCAAAAATACCTAGAAAATCAGCAAAAAAGCACAACATGACGTTTTTTTTATACACACTGTATTATTCTTACTTTCAGTCCATTGAAATTGAAGGCGCATTACCTAATCGTTCATGTATTTCAAAGCGAAACTGCTACGGTAACTAAGTAACCGTTTTACGGAGGTCAGACGTTTTTACAGGTAGAGGAAGATATGTGTATTATTATTAATTTGAAAATTGAACAGGAGATGAGTTTTTAACATGGGTACTTTTCATCGCAACATTCCGTTTTGATTTAGACTCAATAACAAATTCATATTTTTCGGAACTTCCATAAATAAAAAAAAGAATACTTTCGAATTGCCTTATCTACTTCAAGTTCATTTACGCTAGCTCAAAAATAGTTGCGGTAAAAAGTGCGTAAACTATCGGTACAATTATGGTAAAAATCTCGTAAAGTACTCAAAGAGATATGAAAAAATTACGTAGAATTCAATTTTCGTCGCAATTTTGAAATTTTCGCATGTGTTTTCAACAAAATCAGAAACAATCATCAACCATACCTCTCTTCAGTTCTCTTGCCCTTGCGAAGTTCAATGCTGTCTGGGGTCTCCAGACCGGTGACGCCAGTAGATATTCCTGATGGTGTGGCGAGCCCTTCGACACTTGGTGTCTGGATTCCATCTGGAAATATTTCTTTAGTGAAAACCACATAGGAAAAAGTGGAAAAACACTATTTTGAAGAGACAGAACGATACACATTGGATCAGGGTTAAGTGAATGTAGCCGCTCTGCAGCCGCTTTGCAAAACTCTCCGCGAAGCGTACTTACCTTATTATTTTATTTTTTATATCTTTGCTAATGTTTCAACCTATTTCCCTTGTTTCTCATTTCTATAAACGTTGCGGATTGTTCACAAGGTTAGTTTAACCAACTTCAAACATTTTCCTGTTACGATTTGTGACTCTGGGAAGGAAAAAAAGGTTGGAAAAATGAATTTCTCAAAACTACAGTAAGTGAAATTTGATCTACTGAATCGATTGCCCCGCCTCCTTGATTGTTTACACTTTTCAACTGCGTTTACATCAATGTGCGATATTTCTCGGTGGAATCTATGAAAGACTATGGTGTTTTCTACTATTCAAGACAAAAATCAATACACTTCAAACACTCACCGTTATGAGCCACATTCTGCTCTTCCTCTTCCTCCTCCTCTTCAGAATCTTCTTCCTCGCTGCTCTCGTCTGACCCAATCTCTCCCCAGAAGCGTCTTTCGATGTGAGATTCTTCTTCTGGCTCCAGACTTGGTGGCTGGAATTTATTGATAAATTTCAAAGATGTTTTCAACCCTCCTCAGTGAAAAAAACGAGTTTTTGATCAAATATTAAAATTGAGATAACTTTAGAATATCGTAATAACAAATTCATCAGAAAAAACAGAAAGACCTTCAATTTTCATTGAAAATAAATTGTTTAATCGATTTTTTGTTATTGAGTCACCGGATTATTCTAATTTTTTAGAATTTCTCCCTTTTTATGGAAATCTCACCTGAATTCCAAATACATCTCCATACAGTGGCTGTCCCAGCTCGTTGACCGGCGGCTTTCCCCAACCTCCAGCGTGGTATCCGAAAGAGCACCCTTCTGGAATGGGAGCGTTCAGACCGTGAATCTTCAGGCTCGGGTAGCTCGGTGGTGGCCCGTAACGTTGCATAGCGATCAACCATGGTGGTGGGAACTTGTAGGCGTTCTGTAATGAGAATATTCTAGTTCGGTTTAGGGCATTGTTAGCGAAGCTAAAAAGAAAGGAAAGTGTGCGGTTGCGTCAGGAAGTTGGCAGTGCACACACGCCGCTTATCGTAACACTTCGATTTTCTAATTATTGACATTATAATTGTTTAGGCTCAAGTCATTTGTTTAGTAAGCTTTCTTATTATACTGTATTTATTTATATTATTTGTCATCATAATTTCATTATATATATATATATTGCAGGAGAACCATAGAGGCTGGTTCTTTTTACTGGGGATTAACAAATTGTTGATTAATCACAGTCCATTGGTTGAAGAAGAAGGGTCGAAGACCCAAGAATACTTGCTGGAAACACAATATATTTTCACAGGCACTTTGGCGCTTGTTTAGGTTACCGTATACATAACATTACGGTGATAGCTCGTGGATATAATTGCATGGTAATAGCTCGTGGGCACAATCTCACAGTGATAGCCCGTGGGCATAACCTCACGGTGATAATCCGTAGGAATAACCTCATGGTAGAACCCCGAGGTCATAATCTCATGGCTCCTAAAGTTTTCTATTTTTACGGATTTTTCAGCCTCTAGTTACAAAGTTAGAACCAAAATGTTTTTGAATCGTGTTCATTGAAAAAAAGAGAATGGTCCGTATCATTTTAGACAGCAGCAATTTCAATCAAAACACACCGATCCAACGGGCATTCCGAGAGCGATACGCAGGTCATCAGAGAGTTCTCCTGGCTTCTTGTCCCTCATGAGGGTTTCCATCTCCTTTCCTTCAAAGTACAACTCCCCCATCTTCGTCATATGAGGCTTCGTTTGCCACTTGAAGAACGCGTCGTGGAGCTTTTGATAGTCAATGTCGATCTTTCCGAGCTTTGGACGGGCCTTTTCTCTCATTTTCGACTTGAGACTTTGTTCCTGAAAGGTTTTGCGTTAGAACTTGGCCAAAAATGCATATTGAGAAGAGTTCTTTCAAGTCAAAATGGGCGTAACTGAAACTCAACCAGTTCGCGTGCGGCGTTTTTTCCCTTCTACTTTCAGATTGAAACGATTTTCGAGTTCACTGAGATGATATCAACTTTGAAGTTAGTACGGAATTTTTCAAAAAAAAAAAACAAAAAATTACTCGTTCAGCTAGACACACAGACTTTCCAGGTTGTTCTACATTTTTAGACTAGGCTAGAAACCCCGTTTTTTTTTTTGGCTAGAAACCCCGTTTTTTTTGTTCTTACAATATTTTCGTGCCAAAAACCATTTGAATACGAACCTTGTCATGCAAAGCATCCCTCATGTCCATAATACCAGTTCTCTGGATGAAATCAGGAAGGTTGAATGGTGTACGTTCGATACCTCTCTTGCCAGCGAGATATCTGAATGAAACTTTGAGTGGATTTAAAAAAGGTCAACCAACTTTCTCTTAGCGTTCCAGTGACGTGGCACCGGTACGGTATTCTTGTAAGACTTGAGTTGAACCAACATGAAAGGGTCTCTAGAGGTGACATCAGCCCATTCCACAACGTCAGGACGCCTGGTAGACTGAAAAGTTCTCGTTGGCAACCGAGTTTTTCGTTTTCGAATTTTACTCGATTAATAAAGAGGCGAGACCGGAAGGTCCAATTGAAGGCTGTTTTCGAGAATAAAAGAAAACTTCGATATTTTTGTTAGAAATCAATTAAATCTCATGTCAGTAAGTGTTTGTGTTTACAAAAAAGGGTTAACAATACCCTCAAATTGATAGTTGTTTTCAAAAATACCATTCGAAATCGAGTTATGTGAGCTAGATTTCACACAAACATCTTCCTATATCTAATTTTAACGATGATAAATAGAAAACCATACCTCCTTCAGACGTGCAATATTGGGTTGCAGGGCCAACCTGAGCTTTCTTCTGGACAGCTTTTCTTCTTTCACCTCTTCCTAAAAAATAATTCGATGAGAAAGTGGATGAAACATGAAGGCAATTGATATCACAGCAGTGCTGACAAAATCATGTCATCAACTTACTTACTTGACTGATTCTATGTTCGTGAAGTCACATGACAGCATGAATTAGAGACTTTTAGGTTGGACTCTATATTCACGCTCTATATTCATTTTGCAAACTGCAACCAAAAGTAATTTCCTTTTGTAATAAGCTTAGGTTAGGTTGGTAGAACAACTTTTGTGAAGGGCCAACTCTCGGACTCCCTTACTTTCTAACTTTTGTGCAAAAATGCAAGTGAATATAGAGAGATTTGCGAATGGTCTTCATATTAACACATCTCCTCTGCCAAGTCATGGATCGAATATAAGAAAAATCCCCTGATGATTTCATTATTCCACCGTTAGAGCGTTCTGCCGACTTTCCTTCTGTGACCCAATAGTGTCTATTATGCAAACTTCATTGTCACTTTGAGATAACGTTCATGGGCTGCCTTGTAGCAACAGAATCTACAGTGTCGTTGGCCAAGAATGATATCCAAATGGACAGCGATGGGTTAGAAAAGGGAATGCTGACAGATCACCTTTACGCTGAAGCAACAACGCATTCATCCAAAACAAGCAATGGGAAAAAACCGTTCAACCTGGAGACGCCTGATCAATGCTATCAATGTAAGTCCCGATAATCTCAACAACTATTTTTTTCATTATGTCACTAGTCGCACACCAAATGGTCACCACAAGACCACCAACTGGTAAACAAAATCCTCAAGACTTTTCTAACTAATAGCTAACTTTTACAAACAATAAACATAAACGAACCTCTTCTTCAATAATTCTTTCCGGGTTGATTCTCTTGACGTTCAACTTGTCACGAATTTCAGTTCCCGTTCCGACTGGATGTTTCACTACTTCTTCCTCGCCTTCCGTTTTCAGCTGGAAAAATTACATACACGATCATGTTGGTTCCCATACCTTGAAGTGGTTGAACAGACTCTGGAAGTACTCATATTGTTCGTGTTCCGGATCGATATCGAGCTCCTCACTGACGATTTGAACGTCGACACCAAGTTCAGTGGCTTCGTCCTGGAAAAAAATCATGAATTTTCTTGTTCAATTAATCATTCAAAAGTTTTGAACTTTGAGTTTCATTATTGGGGCAGACTAAAAGAATATGTCAAAATTTAACCTGAGAATCTGTTCGGGTTAGAAATGATATTGCATCGTGATATTTTGTTATATAATAATATGCAATAAAAGTTACCACTACTGGATCAGATTTCTCCTTCACTGGCTCATTTGCTTTGACTTGTTTGACTCTTTTCTTCGACTCCTTCTTTTTTTTGTTCTTCAGCTTTTTCAGCTCGCGAGCCTGAATTTGATGATGCTTGCACACCAAACCAAGAAACTACCTTCAGCTCTTTCTTACTCAAATTCTGGACATCTTCGTCAGAACTGTAATCAGCTTCGACCATTTCCTAGAATATTGAAACATGAAATGTATTACCGACGTGGCACAAAGTAAGATCAGAGGCAGAGTACGTGGAAATGGATTCTGTTAAAACTCCGAAAAGGAATGAGAACGTGAGTTTGATTACAAATGACTTGATTGAAATAGTTTCTGTAACTGAATTCGAGTAGTACAGAACCTTTTCATGGAGTAATAAAAACGAAACACCGAGATTGTGAAGAACAAAGATGTTCGAAAAAGGAAAATTGAAAAAAGCGTTGTCGTCGTTGCAGTGTGTACTTTGTGCAAACACTCCGCGTGACACTCACCACTACTCTAGGACCGTTACCGTACACATAGTACTTTCATTTTCAAGAAGTTTTTATTAGTAGAAATACAATACGAGTGAACAACCACAATCGAATTCGGTTCATTGAAACAAAAAAAATCTACAACAATTTAAACTCTTCCACTGTCTCTGACCACACAGAACTTTCTACATCCTCTTTGCAATCCGTAATGGTGGTCTCGTAAAACTTCGCGTTATCATTTTGATCTACCAGGAGTATTGAGTGGGTTCTGGTACCGTATCTGAAAACTCTAGTAACACATTTTTACACTAACGAGCGAACCTGTGCGAGCTAGGATATCTAACGCAAACCGATCCTAAAGGTGCATAGAGATTTTCATCTTCGATTCCTGTTTGGACTCCTAACTGGGGGTCTGGGAGACACCTGTAAAGAAATTTTGACTCTCACAACGTGTAGATTCATGAGGGTGGCTAATCTCACAGTAGCCAAGAAGCGGTGAATTGTCGGCAACCTACTTTGTCCTATCATTTCCGATCTCCAGCAGGCGAGATATCAGAGTGGACTCTTCAATAGAGTTCACGTCAGTCATGGCAGTTTCAAAAATCTTCTGACCATGGAGGACTTTTTTCAGGGGTTGGTCAGGCGGACTATTGGAAATGACGTGGCAACCTGAAAGTTAGATGAAGAGAGAGGGAGAGAGAGAGAGAGAAAAGAAAGAGAGCAACACAAACCTCCATCCCACTTAAGAAGCCGCGGTGAAAGGACCATACGATTTGTAACCGACTCCATTGTGAAAAGTCCATTTCCTGTTCTGAATGTTTTATTCAACCGAAATTTTCAATTCAATGAGAACCTCTGCAAACCCAAAAACTGGAATCCGTTATAATTTTCGGCTTCTTTCTGAATGTTCTCTGTGTAGTCGGACAAT